>PVIA01006606.1:0-95057 GCA_004024845.1 Tonatia bakeri | reverse complement strand
TAAAACTAGGGGGAGGGTGGTAATGGGAGGGAAGATGGGAGGGGGGTGGGTGGGCTTGATTGGGAGTAAAGGGGAGAAAAATGTACTTAAACAATCATTAAAATAAAAAAAATTGCAAGAAGAAAAAAATATAATGATAAAATAAACAAAGACTAATGGTAAAAAAAAAAAAAAAAAAACTTTCAATTTTGCTTTGTCAAATGACCATGGTATATCATGGTCATAATGGTATAACATTATCTGCTGCCTTTCCCTAAACGTCCATTGAAAAATCCCACCACTTGTGTGTGTGTGTGTGTGTGTAATATATAATATATATATAATATTAAAAATGTATCTGCACTCTCAGGTTTACTGCAGCATTACCCACAATAGCTAAGATATGGAAACAACCTAATGGAACATTACAATGACAAGAAAGAAGGAAACCCTGCCAAAATCCGAAGATGAATTTTGAGGGCATTATGCTGAGTGAGATAAGTCAGACAGAGAAACACAAATATTGTATAATATCCTTATATGTGGTATTTAAAAAAGCCACACTTGTAAAAACAGAGAGTAGAATAATGGTTACCCAGGCCTAGGGCAATGCAATTTAGGGTAAATATAAGTTCTGGAGATCTAATGCACAACATAGTGACTACAGTAAAAATTACCATACTATAAACTTAAAAGTTGCTGAAAGATCAGACCTTATATTTCTCTCCCCCCCAAAAAATATTTATGTGACATGATAGAGGAGTTAGCTAACCATATGGTGACGATCATACTGCAATATACAAATGCATCGAGTCAAAATGCTGCACACCTTACATTTACTCAGTGTTATGTGTCAATTATATCTCAATGAAAAATTAAAAACTAAATAAATATTCTCATCGATATTTCTGAAAATCTTTACTGTAAGAATTATATTTTTCTCTTTTGCAAAGATAAAAAGACAATTCAGAGAAATTAATTAATTATCTTAAACTCCATAGTTAACAGGAGTCACAGCAGCTATTTGAAGTCAGAATCATTGCCTACTTTCATAGTGCATATGTCATGTTTTTAGTAAAACAAGGCACTGCAATAGAGTTAAGTTCATGTGTTCTTGATATAATGTGTATATGTATGTCTGTAAGCAAACACATGCATGCTGCCTCATTCTATGTGTTTTATTCCCAACTAATCCTTGTGAGATTTTCATACTGACATAGCTAATATACTGCACTCAATAATTAAAGACAGAATTAGCAGATCACTCTCATTTTCAGTGTTCATCAGCATGTTACTCTTTCTCTAACCAGATAAGCAACGTGTTTATACATTACAGCCTTTGGGGTATGTGCCATTAATTACACATGCCCAGCAGCTGACATGTGATTAATTAAAAGTAGGAAAGCTATTCTTCAGGTGACCAGAAAACTCTTTCCACTTGTCAATGTTTATCTCTTTCTCAAAATTGTGCTATCCCAGAAGATACAGTAAACAGTATTAAAAAAAGAAAGCTGGTCCAGAAAATTTTAGAGGAACAATTTTAAAGCTATTTGAGTAAACAAATAAAGAATGTACCAAAAAAAGAAAACTATAGGCTTATTTTTCTCATAAATATTAAAGAAACAAAAAGTAAGAGTATAAGAATTTTTTGTAGTTTGGTTTAGTTTAAAATATCATCAATAAAAAGTTTTTATATTAAGGCTTATAGACTAGAAATTAAAACATTATTTTCATACCCAGTCAACTTTTAAAAATTCAATTAAAAGTCCATTTTTAATTCCATTGCTATAAGGCTTTCAGATTTTCCACTATTGTAAGCCTTATGGTTTTTATCAAATAAAAAGGAATCTTTGTTTCAGATTAAATTCAGCTGCAGATTTTTCTTTAAACTTAGACTCATAATCTTTGTATTTTTATTCTATACAATATGGCTCAGTTACTGTATTACTATTGAAATTCTCCACTCATAATAATGAAATCATGTCATTTATAGAACTTTAAACTGTCAAAGACAAGTTATCATTAATATCTACCTTCATATTTAATTTTTAAAAAATAAATGGAAATTTGTTAGAACTGCCAACTTGCTGTTATTATTTTTTACTAATCACTCAGCTGAAGGCTAACTTGTGCATCCACTATATGAAATCTCAGAAAAAATAGTTGTTAAAGTAACTAAATTTTTGTAAACATGCGTAAACACACAGAAACATACACATTCTTGTTGGTTATTACAGTAACAGTTTCATCAGTGTTCTGTGCTTTTTACATAGTATTCTTTGAAATGCCTTTAAATGGAAATATCTATTCAAAAATTTCTGACTTTTTTTCCTGTGGTCTGAAGATGATGTGTTGATATTACCAATTCAGGGAAATCTCTATGATCTCCAAAGTTAGACTCTTTGGAGTTCGGTTCAGGAACTATTTTGAAAAAATCTCTAGGATACTTTTCATAGGCTCCATTATTTGAATCACTGTCCTATGAGGTATACACTATTATTCCATTATATAAGCAAATACACTGAACTGTGAGAGATAATATACTCTCCCAAAATCACAAAGCTGGCAAATGACTAAACACTGATTTCAACACCAAGTTTTTTCACTCTAAAGTCCATGCCCATAGTCATTAGACATACTGGTGAATACAGGCCACCTTGGGAAGCTAGAAAGTCACAGAAACAGATTCTGTCCTGGAGCCTCTACAAGGAATACAATTTTGCTGACATTTTTACATTGACCCAGTGAACCGTTTCGGACCTCTGACCTCAGAACTGCAGAGAGACACCATCCAAACAAATGCACTTCTTGCTCTCTTTAAATGTGCAAGTGAAAAGCAGTGGAATTAATATCACAGTGATATGACATGAGAGAGCCTAAACTGACCATTGCAGGCTTGAAAGATTGAAGGGGAACATAAGCCAAGGAATGTGGGCTGACTCTGCAAGCTAGAAAAAGCAGGGGATGAGGTTCTCTCCCAGAGCTTCCAGAAGAAACACAGCCCTTTTGACCCCTTGATCTTAGCCCAATGAGACCTGTGTTGGATTACTGATCTCTAGAACTTTAAAGATAATAAACTTGTGACACTAAGACATACATATGTGTGTACATATATGCATACTTAGGGGAGTCTCTCTCTCTTTATATATATATATATGTGTGTGTGTATATATATATATTTCTCTCTCTTTATATATATATATATAAAGTTCTATATATGTAATATGAAAAATAGATACATTTATTGAAGATACGTGATACAAGAAACATTGTACATAAGACAATTACACTCAGTCCTTCAAAGTACGCACTGTGGGACCTCATACAGTTCTCCCAGTCACCATCAGTTGCCCAGTAGTGTTTTCATGAATCTCATCGATGGCCTGAAATCTCTTCCATTTCAAAGATGATTTCAGTTTTGGGAAAAGTCAGAAGTCACAGGGCACCAAATTTGGGCTGTAGGGAGCCTGAGTTGCCTGGGTGATATGACGTTTTGCCAAAAAACCCTGGATGAGATGTGATGCCTGAGTGGGTGCACTGATGAAGCTGCCAATCACCAGTTGCTCATAGCTGCAACCTTCTGAATCATTCAAATAGTTTTCCTGGAGAAATGTTCAAGCTTAACACAAAATTTGAGGCAGATCCATTGCTCTACTCTCTCAGTTATTTTGAATACAACAGCCACACAGTACACATGCTCACTCAATGTTGTCTACGCCCCCCACAGACTAGTACAGTGAAATCATCATTGTTCACACATGCACATTCCAATCCATTCTCCTGGAGAATGGATTCCAATCCATTGCAATCCATTTGCCTGGAGGCTAGGTTACATTAGGATACACACACACTCACACACACACACACACACACACACACACACACATATTTTAAAAGCATGCTACAACAAAAATTAGTAGTAGTCATCATTTGCTCATTGTATTCTCTGAGCTATTGACTCAGAATAGTAAGTTAAAAAATCAAATTAAGTATTGTTTAACTTTAAAATATCAAAGATTTGTAAACCAATGATTTTTAACCACCATCTCATCTGTGTGAGTTCTTCACTACTTCTTTTGCCCACAAATAAGATCATGTTAAATTATTTTTTTTACTAAAATAAAGAAAAAATTTAACCTGAAATTAAAAATGATGTTTTTTCAAATTAGAGAATGTGACCCAGAAGCAAAAAATACTGTGATGGAAGAGCATCTCAAGTCCAATAGGAAAGATTTTCAGGTTCAGAAGCCCCACTAAAATTTTTTTATGTTTCTAAACTGCTTAAGATATTTATAGAGATATTGAGTCAGCTAGAGCAATGCTGAGACATGTAATTAAAATAGATATAGAAATATTGGTATAGATAATAAGATGGAAAAAAGACTTAGTCGATGAGACACCTATGTTACCTTTCTTTGAATTGCCATTGTTTGGAATGCCATCAAGTTATATTGTTAAAAGAAATGAGAAACACGTGACCCCAGGTAGACTGTGAGAGAGGCTGTGCTCAGTTCCCAGGGCCAGCAGCTTCAGTTACATGCTCCAGCCATTACTGCTCCAGAGCAGCAGTCAGAAATTCTATCCTGGCTTTTTCTACTCTGTGCTTTGGATGTATGTTCCTGTAACATGTGCCCTACTCAAGAAACTCCAAATCCTTGTGATAAATCAACTTTCTGCACACATCTTTGGACATATGTTCCTGTAACATATGCCCTACTCAAGAAACTCTAAATCCTTGTGATAAATCGACTTTCTGCACACTTGGTTTTTGTCCCTTGCAATTGGGAATCTTGATTCATACATGTATATATCTAATCTCATTTTCTGTATGAGGAACTTACAGAATTTAGTGTATTATCCAATTTTATGGAGCTGGTCAGAAGCAGAATCTAAATCCAAATCCAAGTCCTCTTGACCCCCATCCATTCTCATTAGTTTGCTAAGGTGCATCACACAGCAGAGCTAAACAAACAGAGATGCCTCCACATAAATATATTTGCCATGTGCATCAGATAACTATAGCTGCTTTGAAGCCCCATGAGTTAAACTTAGAGTGTGCGCACATTTTAAAAAATGATACCACATCCTCTTTTGTGATTTGGTTACGATTATGCTTGTTCTGCTGCTATCTTCTAGCTTGAAGCATGGATTTTGTAGTCATTACTTATAGACAACTAAGCCCTCAGTGGTATCTCTGATCACCAGTTTTTGCTCCCCAAGCTGCTGTTACTGTTGAAATTCAGTGCAATCTTTTCTTACTTAAAATCCATCTACTTATTATAACAAATAAGACAGACTTTATATAGCACATGTTCTATAGATCCATAATCTAGTCTTTAGGTTGTTTCAAAATAGGTACAACACAAAGGATCTGAGTTACCAAAGGACCAGCCGTGCATGAAGATGAAACTCCAGCACTGACCTTGGGAAGTATAGAGACCACACAGAAGGAGCACTGGATGCAGAAGTAGATCTTGACACAACATAGACAATCCAAACTAGAAGAACGAAAACCTGGCATGCAGTGATTCATTGGTTCATTAAGTGGTATGAAAATGGACATTGCCTGATGATATCTTTAGGACAATATCTTTGAGCCTAAAGCTGAGGAAGTGAGAAAGTGAACATTTAAGAAACGAAGAAGTAATGTAGAATGCCAAGGCAAAAGGGGACAGGACATTAAGAGAAACAGCTAAGGGGACAATGGACAATGGACACTGGTGCTCTGGTAGCTGCATCAGAATGGTAGCTGCATTGTGGACGAGGTGGTTACAGGAAGCCACGGCAAATCTTTACTTTCAAAAAACGAACGGCCCCATCCAGAATCAAAAATTGACAAACAAAATTGTAAGATATTTAAAGTGCGTAATGTGGTGCTTTGCTGTATGTATTGTGAAAGGATTTCCCTCATTGAGTTAATTAACACATCCATCATGACTTAACACTCTCTCCCAGGCCCTCTTTTCATTCATTGACTTTGCTTCCATTATGTTTTAAATTTGGTATCTCATTTCATAAGCCTTTTGCTCACTGTTTTGTCCTTATCTCAAACTTTATTTTCTACATCAGGATCATTTCAAACCTTACAGTAATGAAACTGTCTAGGCTTGGTAAATTACTTCTCAAGTTTTTTCAGGGAGAGTCCTGGGGCTTTATTTCCTGTTGGCATGGCTACGTGGCTTACCTAGGCACGCTGGAGAGAAGTGTAAGAAAAAAGTGCTTGCTTTCTATTTGTCTGCCTTCTGAAGCTATAGAAGCATGCCAACAATTTCAGTTAGTAGTATACAAGGGACAAGGCTCATTAATTTTATATGTATAAAACAATGGCAACTTCCTGTAATAATTTGCCTTAGAATTATAAACCTATGAGAACTGTATACTTTATAACTCATCAATGTATAAGGCAACAAATCAGCTGTCAATTTTCACAAAGGTAGCCAAATCCCAAATGAATGTTGTTAAAGGTGAAAATTTCAGTTGTCATGATATTTAAAAGAGAAAGACTAGTATTGAAGAAATAGTTGGACAAAATTTGGAACTACTTAGAAAATGCGGGGTATTGTACATGTCCAGAATCATTTATTATTTCTGCAGAAGATACTATTCACTAATGATAAAATGTGCACAAAATCTCTGACCCTGTACTAAGTATTAACACTTAAACTATAATCCACTCCACTTCCTATAGCTGTGCTTGCAGAAAAAATAATTATACAGCCCTAGCTGGTGTAGCTGAGTGCATTGAGAGCAAGCTGAGAACCAAAAAGGGTTGCCAGTTTGATTCCCAGTCAGGTTGATAGGAACTCAAGAGTTGGAAAATTTTAGTTTAAGGTAAAACGTTGTAAGTTTAGCAAGTAATGTACAAGTTAAAGCTTTTGTTTCAGAAACTACAGATAGATAAGGCCTGTCTTGGTTCCAGGGAAAACAGCTGACCTCCTGGGACACTACTAAAGATTACTCTCTGGAGGCAACTGGAGTCATCTGGGCCTTTGTGTTCCAGGGAGAGACAGAGGACCACCACCCCTGGGTACAGCTAACTGCCCAGGACAGGAATGTTGTAGCTTCTTTCACCTAATTCTCCCTGAATCTCAAAGCCCTCACCACTGCACCTTGTTTATTCCCTAGTATAAAAACGTTGGCCTGGAAAGAAAAGACAAGATGGTCTGTTAGGGTATGAACCCACCATCTTTTCAGATTGCTGGCCATCTGAATAAAATGCCCATAAAGATTCAATAGCTGTCATTGCCAATTGGGTGTGGTAGTTACAGGCAGCCTGAACACCTGTGTCTTTTCTGGTTTCAAGGGCACATACCTGGGTTGTAGGCCAGGTCCCCAGTGGGGGCCATATGAGAGGCAACCACACATTGATGTTTCTCTCCCTCTTTTCTCCCTCCCTGACCTTCTTTCTAAAAAATAAATAAATAAAAAATCTTTTAAAAATATTATACAAATTTAATTCCTTTGGATGATACGGTTAACCATAACTTTAAAATAAGTGAATGAACAAAGCCAAAGTGGGGTAGGTTCATGGGTGGGAGGTGGGGATGGGGGGGTGGGGAGCATGGTGGCATGAAAATGGAGACGCCTGTACCTGAACAATAACAAAAATTTTAAAAAGTGAATGAAAATATTGTACACTAAGTGACATCATCTCCATTACCCATTAGCAACTTTTGAGAATCGATTATAGATTATAATAGTAATTAATAGTAAAAAGCCTTGCTCTGACCAGTATAGCTCAGTTGGTTGGAGCATAGTCCTGTATACTAACAGGTTGCAGGTTAGATTCCTGGTCAGGGCATGTACCTGGGCTGTGGGTTCAATCCCCAGTCAGAATGTGCATGGGAGGCAACCGATCAATGTTTCTCTCTCTTATGGATGTCTCTCTCTCTCTCTCTCCCTAAAAATCAGTAAATGTGTATGTTTTAGAAAGCATCTTGTAAGGCATTCATGCTAATGTTAATATTGCATTGCTTCTGAGACAAATTCTACACTATCAAATGTTAATTCATTGCAGGGATAATCAGCTTCTGTTCAATTAATTGAGTTCATTAGAAAACTATTGAAATTTTCATGAATGTTTCATATTTATAGAGTTCTGACATCTCATAAATATCACATGGTGCTATGTTCAGAGGTGCTTCTTGTCACTAAATATAGAAAAGTGGTAAAAAGCCCTAAAGTTATGTGTTAATCATAAAGAAAGATAACTATAAAGACTGAATGTCATATATTTATTATAATTTGCAAAATAAAAATATTGCCTATTCTTCAGTTTTAGTCATTAACATGGCAAAATAAGGTCTGACTAACATGCAGATACTCACCCTAACTCCTGTGGACTAAAGGTTTACTAGAATATTATGAAAACAAAACATCGATAAACTTGGAAAGAGAGCTAGTAAGATCATGATTTTTTTTAAATATAATTTTCTCAAAATTTTTTAAAAGGTAAAATATTAAGAACAATTTAAAATATGTAGGCCTTGGCCAAGTAACTCAGTTGGATAGAGTGTCATCCTGATATGCCAAGTTTGCAGGTTCCATCCCTGCTCAGGGCACATACAAGAAGCACCCAATGAAGGCAAAAACCAGTAAAACAACAAATCTCTCTTTCTCTCTCTCTCTGTTTCTCTCTCCCCCTTCCTCCCTATCTAGACATCAATGAAATGAAAAATATATAAAACAAACAAAAATTTCTTTAAAATTCATTATGGTAATATTAACATAGTATATATATTACAATTTCACTCAAAGGTAAAGGGAGGTAAAAGTAAATGTAAACTAATAGAGTTATTAAAACTAAGTTATATACCTTAATATAATTATTTAAACATTAAGTAATTTGAACATATTAAAATAGAAATTGCTTCTCTGAGCCTCTAAGATTGTCATAAACTGTTTTTTAATAATGTCATATATTACATAATGTCTTCCCATTTATAGTTAAAGATCAAAAATTAGATCTTAATTTGAAATAAGTATCAACATAAAATGAAATTTAGTCAGAAAATATTTTAATGATCTTTGAAGCATAGTAAGAACATTATACAACTAAGTATATCCTAAAATATATTCTAAGTGATACGGGTCCCCTATGTCTCCTCTATCACTAGAAAAAAAATGCCCTAGAAAAGGATTAAATATTACCGTGTTTTAAATACTGTGTTATATTAAATAATAAACTAGTGATAAGCTTAAATTCTCTGGATTTTAACTGGCTTGATAGGTAAAGAAGAGATTTGTACTATACAGTATCTACATTTAAAAATCATTGAAAGTCTATGTAACACTTCAGTGACACTTTGATTTTCTATGTAATTTCTTTTTTCTACCTAATTTCTAAATATGTCAATATATTCAATTTTAATCAATATTTTCTGTTTTTAAAATCCATATTTATATTTAATTTAATACTGTTTATGTACTCTGAGGAGCTATTATTGAATTAATGATGTGTTTAAAAGTCAATAGTTTTAAAATAGAAAAATAGAGAACTGCTATGTCTCTTTGCTGAATACATCTTCAGATTTAAAAATGTAAACGTGAAAAACACATATGTTGTGCAATTTTGTGTAAAATATGTAAAACTAAAGTTTGATTAAAATTAATACACAATCATAAAATGTTGTGCTCAAATCCGGGCTCTTCTACTTTGTCACTATAAGAACTTGAGCAACTCGTTGTTCTCTTGTCAGTAATCATATCTAATAAAGTGGGGTTTTAATATAAATATTAGTCTTTTACATGCATTTGTAATTTTTTCCTATATATCTATATATAATTATTAGACCTGCCATTAAAAGTTAAATCAACTAGGTGTCACTATTGAGTGGGAAGGGAAGGTTACCGTATTTTTCAGACTATAAGACACACACTTTGCCTCCCAAATTTGGGAGGAATAATGGTTGCTAATGCTGCTATTGAGTTCTGTTTACATTTACATTAGTGAAATATTATGTTATTTATGTTACTAAATATTTTACCACATTTTTTGCTTCAAAATTTCTTTGTCTATTTTCCTTCACTAAAACCTAGGTGCATCTTATGGTCCAAAAAATAGGTTATGTATGTAAGAAGCAGCCTGAGGATTGTTTGGTCCAAAGCTATTCCAAGGGAGCTTCAAAAGTTGGGCTGCTACAGAGTAGCAAATTGGTTCAGAAAATCGAGTTGTGAAATTAAAATTAGAATTACATTCTTTAAATAAACACATACACACACATACACCACAAACCACATTACTATGTTTGAAAGACTTTGTTGATAGTCATGCATAATAATTTGTTCAACACAAGTCAGTTATATTTCTTAAGAACAGCTTAGAGATTCAGCAATTGTATGCCTGGATTGTTACTACTAATCTAGCTGGACAAAGTGTGCATTTATAGAATAATACTCTACCCAATATAAACAGAAGTCATATTCTTCTCAAGAATACATGGATCATTAACCAGGATTGGTAATCCAGTAGGCCATAGAGCAAACTTCATTAATGGAAACAAAATTTATATCTTACAAAGTAAATTATTCATCTACAATGGAACAAAATTTAAATAGCAGAATGAATTTGGGTATTCAAAACTAAGTGGAAATTAAACATCACACTCTGGAATAACCAACAGGTAAAAGAAGAAATCAAGTGAAAATTTGAAAATATTTTGAGATGAATGAAAATAAGGACCATACAAAAGTTATGAGATTCCTTCAAAGCAATGATTAAAGGAAAATCTATAGCTTTAAATTCAAATAATGATAAAGCAAATGATCTCAAAACAATAACCTAAGCTTTCACCTGATGACACTGAAAAAAAAAAGAGCAAATTAAACCTAAAAAAAGCAGAAGGAAGGAAATAATAATCATTAGAGTGATAATTAATCAAAGAGAACATAGATAAGCAATAGAGAAAATCAGTGTAAACAAAAGTGATTTTGTTGAAATCAGTAACGACATTCATAGATCTTTGGCTAGACTAAGATAAAAAAGCAAAGAATCAAATTACTAAAATAAGAATCTTTAAGGGGGATAGTTCTACTGAATTTAGAGAAATAAAAATATTATAAAAGTACAATATTTAGTGCATGCCAGTATATCAGATACATTAAAGATAATAGAAATACAAAGATGCAAACTCCAGAAATGACCTCAAGAAATAGAAATTTTAAACAGATCAAAAATAAATCAATATATTGAATTAGTAATTCAAAAATTTCCCCCAGTGAAAACTCCAGGCCCAGATGTCCTCATGGTGTATCAAAGTATATAAAAAATAATTAATTCTAATTCTTTATAAATCCTCTAAAAATAGAGGAGAAGGAACATTTTCCAATTTATTCAAAGTTCAGTATCACTCTGGTATCAAGCCATAGAAAGATATTACAAGAAAAGAAAATGACAGACTATTGCTAACAGGGACAAAAAAAAATCCTTAACAAAATATTAGCAAACTGAATTCAGCAATATCTTAAAAGGGTTATATTGATGACCAAGCACTGTTCACCTCAGGTTTGCTAAACATCTGAAAATTAATTAATGTCATATATCACATCAATAATAAGGCAAAAACCATATGATCATCTCCATAGGCATGGAACATACTAGGGATGAAAGTAACTTCCTCAACTTGGTAAAAAACATCTATAAAATACCCAGTTATTATCATTCTTAATGGTAACAGATCAAATGCATTCTTCCCTTCTGGTGAAGAAATGTATTCTAGTTACAGTCAATTTGTTCTTAATTTCATTGTCTCAGTTATATTTTGCTTGCTTGTTGTGTTGATTTGGTTCCACTTATAGGTGAGATCTTATGGTATTTGTCCCTCACAGTCTGGCTTATTTCACTTAGCATAATGCTTTCCAGTTCCATCCATGCTGCTGCAAAGGGTAGGAGCTCCTTCTTTCTTTCTGCTGCATAGTATTCCATTGTGTAAATGTACTATAGTTTTTTGATACATTAATTTACTTATGGGCACTTAATTTGCTTTCAGCACTTGGCTACTGTAAACTGTGCTGCTATGAACATTGCAGTGCATCGGTTTTTTTCAATTGGTGTTTCAGGATTCTTATGGTATAATCTCAACAGTGGAATTGTTGGGTCAAAAGGCAGTTCCATTTTAGTTTTCTGAGGAAATTCCATACTGTTTTCCATAGTGGTTACACCAGCCTGCATTTCCACCAAAAGTGTACGAGGGTCCCCTTTTCTCCACATCCTCTCTAAAACTTGTTTGTTGCTTTGTTTATGTACCATGTTCCTGGATTGGAAGAATTAACATCATCAAAATGTCCATACTACACAAAGTAATTTGTAGATTCAATGCAATCCCTATTAAAGTACCAATGGCATATTTCACAGATATAAAGCAAACATTTCAAAATTTTATATGGAACCAAAAATGATCCTGAATAGCTGCAGCAATTTTGAGAAAGAAGAACAAAGTAAGAGGGATCACAATACCTGATATCAAACTGTACTACAAGGCCACTTTAATCAAAACAGCCTGATATTGGCATAAGGACAGACATATAGACAAATGGAACAGAATAGAGAGACCAGAAATAAACCCAAGCATCTAGGTCAATTAATATTCAACAAAGAGGGCAGAAGCATGAGAAGGAGTAAAAATAGCGTGTTCAACAAATAGTGTTGGGAGATCTGGACAGCTACATTAAAAAAAAAATGAAACTTGATCACCAACTCACCCCACACACAAAAATAAAGTCAAGGTGATAAAAGACTTAAGTATAAGTTGTGACATAAAAGTCCTAGAGGAGAACATTGGTGGGGAAATCTCAGATATTCCATGCAGCAATATTTTCACCAATATATTCCCTAGAGCAAGGGAGATAAAGGAAAGAATAAGCAAATGGGACATCATCAAAATAAAAAGCCTCTGCATGGCTAATGAAAACAGCATTAAAATGAAAGAGAACCAACTGTATGGAAAAACATATTCCTCAGACAAGTATTTGATCTTTAAAATATACAAAGAACTCACATGACTCCACTCCAGAAAGACAATTTTGTTATTTTCAATTGCTGTTTACCCTTATTTAATAATAATATGCCTCCTGCCATTTCCAGTAAAATCATGCTTGAATATGTACTAAATTAATGGCAGTCTCTCTTAGGCTGTGCTCTAAGGTAGTAGCAATGTTTTCCTGTGGGTGTTTTCTCCATGTAATTAGTTTGCTTCACTCGAAGTCAATGTTTCGATACCATTCTGTCAGCCCATGAAAGAACTCATGATCCCATGGAAGACATTTTGCAGAGGGCAGAGGATGTGATCCTCTTACCAAACCATCCACCTCAAACTGGGGTCTGACACTGGCCCTGACACAGTCACAGTGATGCACGCATTGAAGATCTTCAGGGTGTCTGATTCAACCCATGATCAGTAGACCTGGTAGGAACAGGGTCAGAAAAGTACTAAAAGAGAGAAATGAAGTCTATGGCTGATGGCCCCAGAAGAGCCTGGGCACTGGGGAAAACTTGAAAATTTCAAAAGCATTCAAAGAGCAGGGCCCACTGAGGGCTAGAGCCCAGGGAAGAGGTATCCCTGCTTCTAAGTCAGGTACTGAGTAACAGATGATATGAGAGAATAGTGAATGAAATCAGTCTCAGAATATGAATCACAAGTCAGTGTGAGTTCCATGCATTGCTCTGTATGCATAATCCTAGCTTTGAGATGTGAAAATATTAATTCAATACATTTTGTCTTTTTCATGTAAGACACTTGAATATAACTTGTTCTATTGAATACACTCAGTATTGTGTTTCCTGACTTTTTATAAACACAGTTTTGTTCAATGTTACTGACAAATTCTCTAACAAAGAAAATTAGATGCAACTGCTTTCATTAAATTTCTCATGATAGAAGGAAAGAGGTGACTGTCACTCAGAAGGCCAAGGGAGAAATGTCAATGAAAAATCTGTGAAAAGTATGCATTTGGCTCTTAGCCAGAACCACACTTTTGGTGTTTTGGCTACAAATTAAAAGTTTTTATGAATTTATAAATGTGCTTAAAATTCAGGATCCAGCATAAATAACACTCCTTTTATGACAAAATCTTTTATTATAGTATCATCAGAATATAATTCTGCTACTTAAAAATATCACACTCAAGCACACAGGATTTTAGGTGAAATGTTCAAATTAAAACTATAAATTATTACACCCATATAATTACCTTACCAACCACATTCAAGCAAGAGTTACGTCTGCCAGACCCTGTATTTGACACATCTTTAATTACCTAAATTCTCTATGCCAAAACTGGAAAAATTCATGTGAAATATTTATGAGTTGGAAGGTATCCTGGAGGGAAGTAGCAACATCAATGGATTGATTAGGATTCAAAAGTACAGAAAAATTATAATGGGTCTAATATACTAGTCAATTTTTAAAACAAGGATTTATATATAGGTGGTAACTGTTTTCTTTAACATGCCCTTCTTTCTAGTTGCTAGGTAGCCATACTCAAGTGCAAAAAAAAAAAGGGAAAAAAAACAATAAGTAGTAGAAATAGCCTCCTTCTTGAAATATAAAACACTAAGATCAAAATATATCAATAATACATTAAATCAAGAATTATGTCACATTTTCATATCCTCATTTCTTACTCAACTATATTTCAGAACCTACAGTATGTTTCCACTCTTTCAAAGAACCCAAAATATTATTTTAAATATGTGCCACATGATAGTTCTTTTGTAAAAAGCTCAGTAATATAGGTTATTTTAATAACAAAAAGAATCATGCTTTATAATAGAGAGGTATTTTACAAAATTTTTCACAAACTTTTAACAGTAATGAAATGATCACAAGTTTATTGCAATTAAAATATAATTAATGACACAAGTTCTTATTCTTAATTAACATTGATAAAAATTCAGAAGATACTTTGTTATGTGTAAAATTAACTTGACAATCATATCTTATGTATTTATTATTTATGTCTCAGAAAATAGATTCATTAAATATATTGTCATTATATTCTTCAGAGAGTAATGAATGAGTTGGTCAACTTTTATTATAATTAATATGTGCTAGTTCCTTAGCAATCACTTATATATTATATTCTAGCAGGTTCTGTTTTTTTTAATCTTCCATAGATATACACATAATTAGAGACTATATTTTTATTAATATTATGATGATGTTTTATCATTCCATCTTGTAACTGTAGACCCTGGAAATATAAAGGGATCATTTGATTGGCATAACATTTGAATAAAAATTGGGTGGTTACCTATCCCTAACTATTAGTTAGCTGTTGCTGCTCATAAAATCTACCAAAACCTAGTTTCTTAAAACAACATTCACCTAATTCACAGGTCTATGGCTTGACTAGGAATCTTTATGCACTTCTTGTCAGCTGTGTTCATCTTAGTCTGGCTCTTTCACAGTTTGGGGGCCTCAGGAGTTTTGAATTCTGAGCTGGAGTGACCTGACTCAGCCCCTGGTGACCTGTCAGCCTCCATCAGGACAGCTCAGGTTGTTCACCCAGAGACAGCAGGTGTCCCATGAAAGAGCAAGTGTGCATAGCCTGTTAAATGCTAGACTTGGAAGTGGCACGGTGTAATTCCTGTCACATTCTACTGGCCTGAAATTGTCCCAAGACCTGCCTGGATATGAGGGTAGGAAAATAAAACGAGATCCTCAAGGTCACACGGAACATGTAGACACAGAAAGGGCTGGAGAAATGACTTAACTTTTGTCCTAAGTCTGACTCTGAATGAGACTTTAAAGTTTTATAAGCTTCCAAATTACAATAACCCCCAAAATTTCTACCCCTTAACTTAGCCTCTGCTCTCTCAAAATGACCACTGCAACAAAGACACATATGTTGGCCCTGGTCAGTATGGCTCAGTTGGTTGGAGCAACATCCTGTAAAGTGAAAAGTCACCAGTTAAATTTCCAGTCAGAACAGATGCCTAGGTTTTGGGTTTGGTCCCCAGTCAGGATGCCTGTGAGAGGTAACTGATCAATGTTTCTCTCTCACATTGATGTTTTTCTCCCTTTCTTTCTCCCTCATTCCCTCTCTCTCTGAAAATCAATAAGTGTGTCCTCAGGTGAGGACAAAAAAAGCATATGCTGGTTGTCAGATGGATTTAGAGTCCAAAATCCCCCAAAACTGATATCTTTGACTGAAATCTTTATCATGAGAGATCTGTGTTAGTAATTTGTTTTATGAATATCTGACAATATGGCCTTTAGCACATGCATGTAAATACTGGGGCATAAAGTATTAACATTCATAGTTGTGCCCTAGGTTAAAGATCTGAGAGAAGGTTTCATTTCTTCACATCCTATACAATCATCACTATATTTAAAGGGAACTATACATTCTCATACATACACACAAATATATAAAACATGCCCACACATGTAAAAACACAATAACTCCCCTCCCCGTATCCACACTTCCTTGTATTTCCTTTGCAATTCCTCCTATCAAGAGAAGATTACTTTTCTTGCTCCTTGAATATGCGCTGGGCTTGCGACTTCCTCTGATGAACATACAGTACAGCCCAAATGGCAGTGTGCCAACTAGGAGCCCAGGCACTAAAAGAACTTACACATTTCTGCAAAGCACCTTGGAACCATGTTGTGCTGTGAGTTGAAGTCCAGACTACTCTGCTAATATCTTTAATAAGAAATGCCACACGCAGCTCCTTCATCACACTGGGTAACAGCTAAAAAATCTCCAGATATGTGAATGAATCCCACAGAGGCAAGCCAGTCCTAACTAACCTATCAGCTTATCACAGACATGTGCATGCAACCAACTGTGATCGCTCAAACCTAAGCCTGATTGTCAACAATGCCTAATAACTAACAGATATAGCTTAAAAAGTAGTTCTAATGTTAAGCCACTATATATAAGCATAATTTTATAACTAAAATTGACAAGCCTCATGTGTAAATGTGCCAAAAAATAAAAAAATTAAGATAATTATTCAAACACACATGTCCCATCTCCCTCCTATCATTGACTAGAAAATGGTTTTAAGAATTTAGCACTAGTCAAGTAGATTTTAATTATGTGCATTTTTATTCTTTCTATAATTTTAATGTTATTTCTTAATGATTCATTTCACAAATTAGACCAAATGGATTGACCAGTAAGAAAAAATGCTTACTGATGAACTAATTCCTGTAGGACATTTGTATTTTAAATCTTAGCCTAACATATGCATTGCCAAAATATTTAGTTACTAGTTTGAATTCTTCTTTGCTAGACATATACTTTGCTTTAGTCAGATAAACTATGAATTTGAATTAGGCCGCCCTTGTTTTTCTTTTCCACCTGTCAAACTCTATCCTAACGACAGCAAAAGCTTAATTGTCTTTCTTGACCTAATTTTTACTCAAGTGGCTAGATGAAAGGGAGTGAAAAATAAATTATGAAACCATCAGATACAGCACAAGAATGTAAATATGAAAGAGGTTAACGAGAGGACAAAGATCAAACAAGCTAAACCCAAATAACAAGCTTACTCTTTGTAATGACTGTAAATGTTCACAAGACTTTTACTTTTATCTTCTAAAATAAAACATCCTAAAACACAATGAATTGCATTGAAATATGAATGAATACCTCCTCCTGGCCAGGGTCTGTTACCCTGATGTTTATATCAGAAGCTTCTTTTTCACAAGTCCCTCTACAGCAGAGCTTTCTATAAGATCTCAGTGGTTATTTTTTATTTGGTCATTTATTGGAAAGATGTATTCAGTAGGAGTGCAGAGAAATTATCAGCTTCTTATACACTCCCTATGTTGGGATTGTGTGAGCTCACAATTGATTACCTGAATGAAACTGAAAGAGAAACATCGGATGACCTCGTGACTCAAGAAACCACCTTAATTCCAATGATCAATCCCTGTGGCCATTACATATATTTCATAAAGAAATTTGCATTTCAATATTGGACTGTGCCACTAATTTGATATACAGAAATAATTTTAAAAATAATAATGGCAGATGTGCATTTTATGAAATCCAGCTATTAACTCTCAGACAGGATGGGGTGAATTTTATAAACCACATTTTTTGCAACTTGAATATTTCTGTAACATGTTACAGCTCAGTCTCATGGATATACAAACACCAAGGACATCTTGGAACCTTGTTTCTTAAAAGGTTTTTATATATTAAGAAAATATATACAGGAATATGGCATAAATAACACCCCTTTTTATTACAAAATCTTTTATTACAAAATCATAAGCATGTAATTCTGTGATATGAAAATATCACATAAAAGTACACATATGACATCTTAGGTGAAATGTTCAAATTAAAACTATAAATTATTAAACCCATGTTATTACCCTACCAACCACACTCAAGCAAGGCTTACTTCTGCTGAATTTTGTAGATACAAAAATATATATTTATAAATTTTTAAATTCAAGCAACTTGAAGATATCATGATTGATATCTTTTGTGTATAGTGGCATTTTCACAAATAAGATAAATTTTTAAACCAGTAAGTAATTTTTCTGTGATGCTCTTTTGTTTTTTCTTGCATGAAGTTTTTAGGTTGTATATCTCCAGTTTATCTTCTCATATCCATTATATTAATCTTTCCCCTTTTCATAAAGCTGTAGGTGAGTTTATTGCACAGCTAAAGACAGGAAAGCTTTTTTAAGAATGTTAATTAACCTGTATTGCAAGAAGGAAAGTTCTGTTCCAGTAAAGTTGTGATCTTCTGCATACATAACAATCACTTGCTAAATTCATTAAAATTAAATTCTTCCTTGGCTGGTGTAGCTCAGTGGACTGAGTGCTGGCCTGCAAACCAGGCCACTGGTTCGATTCCCAGTTGGTGCACATGCCTGGATTGCAGTCCAGGTTCCTGATAGGGGGCACATGAGAGACAACCACACATTGATGTTTCTCTCCTTCTCTTTCTCCCTCCCTTCCCTTCTCTCTAAAAATAAATAAATAAAATCCTGAAAAATGAATAAGTAAATAAAATTTAATTATTTTGCTTTACAATAGAAAATCAATGTTGTTACTTTGAGAGTGGTTCAAGAAATTCATGTGTTTAGTTTGTAATGTACACCACTCTTTGAGTGAATTTTAAATCTGCTGCTTTTTTAAATGTTACAGAATTATAATTTTCACTATGTAGTGCTTCAGAGGCTGGGAGTGTAGGTACTCTATCTTTCTAGGTTCTGCATGCTGTGGGCCATGTCCATACCCCCTGCTATCTTGTATTCAGCTCAATGAATGTGAAATGTTGAGTAAACATGTCCAATCTGACACAGTGTGACTCTTGTCAATACTTCCTTTTATTTTATTGGCTTACCTTCCATATTTCTAAGCTAGAGAAAGATGGGAAGTCAGAAATTCTTCAGTTCTTTTTCCTAGACATTAATAATGTTCTGTGAGAGACTCTGAAGCACATTTTCCAGTTCATTTATACTCAAACAAATGAAGATGTGCTCCAGATTCTGTTGTGTTCTGTAAGTCTCACTTCTAAACCATTTGTGTGTGTGATCTCCACAGAAGGATATTAAGAATGATATTCTTCTAACCATATTATATGAGGTTTGTCCAGAAGTCATCCAGTCATGTAACATAAAAAATAGAGACATTTATTGAAGATACAAGATACAAGAAACATTGTACATAGACAATGACACCTAAGTCCCCTCGAAGTGGGACCTTGGGACCTCACACAGTTCTCCCAATTGCCATCAGCTTTCCCATTGTATTTTCCTGAATCTCACTGGTAGTCTGAAATCTCTTTCTTTTCAAAGGTGATTTTAGTTTTGGGAAAAGTCATAAGGAGCATGGTACCAAATCTGGGCTATAGGAGGGGGGCACTGAGTCACCTGGGTGATTTGATGTTTTGCCAAAAAGCTATGCCTGAAACGTGATGCATGAGCAGATGTGGTGTCCTGATGAAACTGCCAATCACCAGTCTCCCACAGCTGTGGAATTTCTGAATCTTTGAAATAGTTTTCATGGAGAGAAGTTCAAGCTTAATGCAAAATTTGAAGCAGATTCATTGCTTTACTCTCTCAGTCATTTTGAATGTGATGGCCACACAGTACACATGCTCACTCAATGACGTATACTGCCCCCGATGATTAGTACAATGAAGTTGTCATGGTTCACACATGCTTATTCCAGGCCACTCTCCTGGCTACCAGGTTACAATGATGTCATGCAAACCTTTCTTGTTATATTAATAATGGTTGTATTATTTTCAGGCATACCTTATTTAATCATAGTGCTCTTTATCAGCAAATACATTCTGCAATAATTCGTAAAGACATACATAGATATAAAACTTTGACTATACTTACATTCAGAGGTTGACTGTTTTGTCTTTTTAAAAATTTTATTGTATTTTTTTCATTACCATTTATCTCCCTTATACCCTTTCCCACTTCCCCTTGTCTTCCCCACCCAGTTGACTTTTATTTTTTAATACATTTTGATTATGCTATTACAGTTGTCCTATTTCCCCCCTTTATTCCCCTCTGTCCTGAACCCCATGTCCCACCTGCATTCCCCCATTAGTTCATGTCCATGGATCATGCATATAAGTTCTTTGGCTTCTCCATTTTCCATACTATTCTTAACCTCCCCATGTCTATTTTGTACCTACCATTCATGCTTCTTATTTCCTATACTTTTACCTCCATTCTCCCCCTCTCCCTCCCTGCTGATAAACCTTCATGTGATCTCCATTTCTGTGATTCTGTTCCTGTTCAAGTTGTTTACTTTGTTTTCATTTTTGTTACTTTTTTAGGTTCTGTTGTTGATAGTTGTGAGTTTGTTGTCATTTTACTGTCCTTATTTTTGATCATCTTTTTTCTTAGATAAGTCTCTTTAACATTTTATATAATAAGGACTTGGTGACTTTTAAATGTGATATAAACTTATACACTCTCAATACTGCTTATATTGTAGATCTCAGTTACCTCTAGTTTTTCTTTTTTAAAAAATATTTAAACAAGAACAAAATCTCATTGTTTCATAATTACATATTGATATAAGGAATGATTAAATATAAACTCTTGATTCAACATTATTTGTGCCAGAAAAACTAAAAAAGAAAATTACAATAATAGATATTGTTATGTCTCAAACTACAAACAAAGATCAAATTGAACTCTAAAAGTAATGGCTAATGACTTGTTTTTTTTGTTTATTTTGATTTACATTTCATAGTTTTAAGTATATATATAAAATATAAATCGAAAGAGAGAGAGAGAGAGTGTGTGTGTGTGTGTGTCTACACACAAGTTGCATGTTCATCTTTGGCAGTTCTGCTTCCTCTCCTCTGAATTCTACAACCCAGGATGGGAGAAGAGTCACTGTCCAGAAAACTGCCAGGGACAGGGTGGGCACAGGGAAAGAGAACAACACATTCCACACACTATGTATTGCCTATCTCAACTTCCATCCACATTCACACCCTTCTCAAATTTCACTGGCCTAGGCAAGTTACATGACCCACACCAATCAATCATTGGAGGCCAGAATCATTGAACTCTACTAGATTTCCAGGATAAAACTGAAAGATTTTAAGCACATTATGACTACCACAGTGGTTTCATGTTATCATGGCAAAAGGTACATCTGCTTTTAAACATATCAATACCATTACAAGTGGCTACATAATCCAGAAAATTTTACATTGGAATTAATCACTTAGTGTTGTGTTTGTTGAATAGCTTGAGTCTTTTTTTTAGGTTTGATATAATATTTTAATTGTGTTATTTTCTTATATTTTACTCTGGAACTGCCAAATATTCTTTGAGTTTCTACTGTTTTGTATGCTGCTACAAGATGTTATGATTTCACCTTTCTTAGACCTTTAATGAACACTGGTGACTGTTCTAGTCTATTTTTTTGGTGAGAAGTTTATCTAACTGCTGCCTAATGAAGCATGCATCCCCTTATGGTGATGCTGCTGCTTTGCCATGTGAAGCAATAATAGAGAATTCTAGTGTGGGTTTTAATTTAGTCCCCATGGCGAGTGTTTCAGTGCTATAAATGCTAGGTTTCTCCTGGAAAAAAGTGTTTAACTTGGAGTTCAAAGGCCAATACTTTATTTTATGTACCATTGGTTTAACCTTTATTTGATTTCTCTTTTGATGTCATTTCCTGGAAGGTTAGCTATACAAAATAGGCTCTATTTTTCTTTTCTTATCAATGACAATATATCAAAGATAATACACAATTAGACAGTTTGACAATTTGATTGGAGTGTACTTGCTGGTATAAGACTTTCCTCTCCAGAATTCTTTATCCTTTATCTGAAGTCTGAAAGAGAAAGATCCAACTCTACAGCTAACAACAGACCAAGAGGTTTATTGTTTTTGTTTGTTTAAATAAAGTCCACAATCATTTGGGTCTTTAGTGGATCTCTGCAGTGACATATCTGGCACTTTTTTCAGTTCACTGAGACATTGAAAATGTTTTGTTTGGTTTTCAATTGTAATCTAAAAAAAAAAAAAATCAGTGTGATACATCCTGAATCACCCAAATGACCATTGTAATGACAAAGTAAAATAAATGAATTCAGTGCCCACAGGTCTGTTTGCTTTTGAATTTATGATGATTTTTGAGCATAGCAGAGATCAAATGAGGTAGAGTGGAAGCAAAAAGGGTATTTTTATAACAATTTAAGGACAAATGTTTGTCAAGAATGTTTGCCATTGGTCTGGTCAAGATGACATAGTTTATAAAACAAAATGGAGTCACTCATGTCAACCAATATGGCTGTCAGTCAGCCATGACACTTTGGTTCAAGAGGGAAACTACGTTACACTAGACATATTTGGCAAGGAGACACACCTAAGATATCTGCACACATGATCAGACAGATGTGTCTGCATAGTGGAATCACTCACAGGCTCCAGAGGAAGCTCCCCACTTGCCATAAGGGGTGTCAAGTCACTTATCAAGAGCCCCAGAAGAGTAGGGTATATCACTCTCAAGGGTATATCTGAGGCAGGATCTAGACCACTGTTGAGCCCTCAAGCTCCACACACCAGGGTACTGCTCATGCCATGATGATTTCCCTTGGCACTGGCCACCAGAGACTCTGCCCTGCCAGACCGAGGACTTCACCCACCCTGTTGCCCGCCTGGCTCCAAGATCCTTTCTTGCAAGATGCTGTCAACTCTCTTGCCCACAGTGCTGTCTTCCAGACCTACAGACCGAGACTCTGGGACTCAGGTTCATTATTCCCCATTGATTGCTGTGTGCACATTAGTATATGTTATGTTCTACTTTGAGTGAACCTGCATTCAACAAAGGCTGAGTGAATAACATAGTTACCTCGTGTGATTCATCAATCCCTTGGTGCCGGGCTGCTCAGCAGGCAGCTAGTCGAGCAGTTGCCCTTCTGACTCATAGGAAAGAATGTATCACAAACATACTCTTGTGACAATATTTCAAAAATTAAGCCATCTTAAGTCATTTCATGGCAGTATATTCATGACAAAGTACTTAAACAGTAATGACAGACAAATTCACAAGAAAAGCATAAGCATTGCTCAGATTCTGGTTTTGTACATTTGAACTTGAATCTGTTCTTTATTATTAAGGTTAGTCATAAATAATCATTGCAAAAACATTTCAATAGTACTTTAAACATTCCATATCACATTGTACAATACTTTATCAAATGTATTAACTCATCCAAATGAATCACATATGGTGAAAATGACTTCACCGTTTAAAAAAAAAGCAATGACTAAAGAATGATAGTGCAAATATTTTTCATCATATTCAGAGACTAACATAAATAAAGTATTTTGATGTACTAGAAAAATCATTTTACTACATTATACAACCTTTAATTTTAGCAAAATGTGTTTTTTCCTATTGAATTAGTATTTGAATTGTGCAATTTTTAATACTGCCTGTGTCTTACTTATAAATGTTTTTGAGTTTCTGATTTTAATGGTTATAAGATAAATTAATATAAACCTACTTTACTACCCTATATTTTAAGGTTCATTGGAATATCAAAGTGTGAAAAATTGGAGTCTTGAAAATATTTGCTTGCCACACCAATATATGAGTTTAATTAAAATTCATATTTCCTTCCTATTAATTTTCTCACCTCATATCTTGCTTTGTTCCAACAATCCACTCTACTACAGTAAAAATAGCTTACTTTTTTTCAGAGAAGAAATATGAAAATCATAAGGTCACAGGGTCTTTACATGTGCTCATCCTTCTATCTAGAATAATTCTCTACTGGAAATTTCTTGGCTCTTCTCAAGGATCATACACTTGGAGAAGTCTTCCTATGTAACTCAGTGTAAAACTGGGCCCACCTCAAATTCCTAATTCCTATCTGTCTCTCACATTTACTTTTTATAAAATGCCTCTTCTAGTTTTCCATGTCCTTTACACATTCATGTTGTTTACTCTCTACTCTCACTAGAATATAAACCTGATAAAATAAAGACGCTTGCCTATTTTGTTACCCATATACCTGGTGCACAGGTTATACGCAGTTTTTATTAGTTTTCTTTCTACCATACTCTCTTAAAATGAGTGCCTTTATAGAGAGTAATTAAATAACTTTGGAGTGATATTAGAAAGTTATCTATCTTTTCAAAGTTGTTAAGAGGAGGTAGATCCTAATTAGTCATTGACATGTAATTCTATTTAGTTAAAGGCAGATCACATAGGTGTACACACTGATGTTTAAACTAGTGTCCAAATGTTAGTGAAGTAATTTGAGATTTTTCAAACGTCAAATCAAATATTATATCAACTCCACTCAGATAGAAATCAGTTAGTAGTAATACTTAATTTTCAAACTTCCGTATTATTCCTTTCTTATTCCACTAATTTATTTTGTGTATATTTTAAATATATAATATTTTAATTTTAAACTGTCCTATTAAATTCTAAATAACTACAAGGAAAAACATACATGAGCTTGGAAATAATTTTGCTCAATAAGCTTTTGGGCAAATGAATTCAAATAAGTGAATTCAGTGGTAAAATCTAGTTTTCTTTCAGACTGATTTGTGAACAGTCTGAGGAACAGAAAAAAATCCTTCTTCAAGGGGACGTAGTTGACAAATGAAAGATTCTCCTTGCATGACCTTAAAATAATCTAATACTTCTCCGTTATTGCACTAAGAATTGCTGCAGTTTTATTTTTGGTCCTGACTGAATAAGGGCTCACCTTTTGATGGTTGCCATTTTCCGCTTTGTGTGGATAATAACTGACTTGACATTTGTGGTGCTCCAATGTGTCTTTCTTAATGTGAAAGACTCATCTGTGCATTAATGAACTGGCTTGATGTATCTGCCAAACCTTTCAAAGAAGCAATTAAGTCCGTAAGAACTTGTATGAATGGCACAATTTATTGTAATCTAAGCAGCAGAAGAATAAACAAAAAGCAATTAATTTTTAAAGGTGGCAATCCAGGAGTACAACACAAGAACCGCATATATTAAACCTATTTACATATAACATAATAACAACATGCTAGTTTTTAAATGTCTCATCAAATTTCAAAGACTACTTTTGGGAAAATGGTCAATGTTATTACTGCTCAAAAATATTCAAATTAATATATGGAATATCATTTTCATCTAGCAAACCAGAAAACTTAAAATAGACCAAAAAGACATGAATATTCAGTGTCATTAAAGGCATGGTGAAATGAATGCTACTTGACATACATAGTGGCACGGTAAGCTCCGATTATAACTTTGTTGATAAATTTCAACATGGATGATAAATATAAGAATGCCATATACTCTAATTCATAAACTACTTTTCATAAATTAGCATAAATACAGTCAAGAAAGCATTGGTGTCTGAGGATCACTATAGTATTTATTTATTTATTTTCACTCACCTTGAAAGCAAATACCTGAAATGTCTAACAGTACAGGAATGATAAGTTAAACTGTCTTAATGCACCAGAAAAATTGTACATAATACTTCAGGTGATGTTTACTCACCCGAAATTTGCTTTCCATTTTGCACGTATTGAACACTTTTGTGCTAGGCGTCATGTTAACTGATATACATTTCATTCTTACTAGGCTTATTTTAGTTGTAAGATCAAACATTTGTTTCAATTTACTGACAAAGATCATTTTGATTAAAGTAATTTCCTCAGGGTCACTCTGTTCATATGTGATTCAGCGAAGACCAGAAATATGTCTGATTAGAAAATTCCATGTTCATAACCCATGAACCATACTGACTATTCACTGATGTTATAAAATTACTCAGTAATAAGGAATATCCAAATACACTCTTTTTTTGTTAAATAAATGCTTAAACTAGATTTTTGTACTCTAATAACCTTTTTATAATTATTTTTGCTCTTATTATTGCTTGTTATGTTAGCAATACGTATAACTAGTCCACTAGGTGAAGGAGTTATTTGCACGATTTTATTTTTCTCCTAAGTATTAAAACAGGATTTTGGTTTTTCAACTCCCTTGATTTATTCTTAGAGAACAGACATTATATGAACTTGGACAGTTTGGTGGCTGACTTCTCAATCAGGAATTTGCCTCTGTGTGGGGCTGGCTACATGTACTGTAGACTCATTTCCATACCACACTTTTGGAGGATTTAGAAACATAACAGTAGTCTGAAATGAGACTTGCGAAAAATGATATTATAAATCCTTTTATATGATCTGGTGAAAAATAAACTGAAAATACTATTATTCAGAAAATATTAAAAAATAATATTATAAAACACTATGTATATATTTATGTAAATAGAGTTACTTTCTAAAATAATTTTTGTTTAGTTTTTAAAAGATCTTATTTATTTTTTAGATAAAGGGATATGGAGGGAGAAATAGAGAGAGAGAAACAGCAAAGTGTTTGCCTCTTGCTCTCCCCATACTGGGGACCTGGCCCACAACCCAGACATGTGCCCTGGTTGGAAATTGAACCGATGACCCTTTGGTTTGCAGGCTGACACTCGGTCCACTGAGCCACACCAGACAGAGCTGGAATTACTTTTTTTATGGTTCATTCTCTTTCCTCTTCCTTAAGATGTATTTTTTTAACTTCTTAGGTCACTCTCAGTATCAATTTGTCAATAATGCCTTTATTGATTTGTTATACATGCCATGTTAACATGTATCTTGTTATTCTGTTTAGAAACATTTAATAGAATTGGACTGACTTTTTAAATTAAATATTTTCTTAGTATTATTTTCATCTGCCATAACACTGAATTTTGTCAAGGCAGGGTAGGAAAGTTACTGTTATGATCTTTACTATATCACAAGGAGATATTATATATACACACACACACACATACATATAGTACAGTGATGATCATATAATCAGTTTTTCATATATATCATTCAATGAATAAATGACTGAATTGATACATGATGTTTTCATATATGTTTGTAACAAATGTGAGTTTATTTTGTTGTTACTTATTCAATATGGTACATAACACACATATCCTCACTTTTCAATAATTGATGTTAGACCACATCTCTTTTACAATAGACCTACATTAGCACCAGTTTTGGTTAACCTATAGAAATACAAAGAGAATTTTCACCCTTACTGAAAAAAGGTAGAGCAAAAATAGCATTCAACATTTGTTTTGCAGCAGCCATTAAAGAGGCAACATGTACCTCAAGCAGCTAGAGTGGCCCCACCGAGCTGGCTCACTGGGAACTATACTCAGCATCTCAGCATCAAGCTGCCATAGCTTTAAACTGCATCTGTAAACAATTATGCTTTATTTTGATTTATTTTGTGTAGTCATTAGTAAGATGTATCTTAAGATATCAGAATAGCCTAAGACAACTCATGAGGGTACTACACTTCACATACAACTGGGCATAATTAAGTGTTTTGATTGTGGTGAATAAAGTAAAGACATCATGCATGCATTTAATTTCAGGTCTAGAAATACTAAAATAATATTCCACATAAATTTATGGTAACTGTTTTTCATTAATGTCCTTTTGGCTTATGAAATTTTCATAGGAACACTCTACTTAGGAATAGTGGGGGAAACAGCACAACAAAAAATTGAAAGATTGATGCTCATGAAATTGCACTGATTTTTTAAACCTAACTAAAGCCCACTTGGTGGGTGATATGAAATTTTTGATTTTTCCAATGAGAGGTAGAAGAATACTTTCAGAATGAAATATTTGTAGTATGCTATTTTTCATAAAGATTACTTTGAACTTTAAATCTACTTTTGACATTTATTATATCTCCCTAATCATTCAAGGTGAACATAGTGTAAGACAAAAGTAGAAATATTTTACTTAAAAAATATCAAGTGTATATATTGACAGTGGTAGCTCCTAATGACTTAATGACATACAGAAATTCAAAGAGGCAGGTACTGATTTTTCCATGATTTTTAGTAGTATAATTAGTAATATAAAGACAGTTGCCACAATTTCTTAGGCTTTTCTCCCAGAATGTTGGTATTTTAGCTATGAGCAGAAGTAAAATCTCACACATATTAAAACTAATTGTCAATCTTTTTATTTAATTTTCTTTCCCTTTTTATACTGTGAGAATTTCAATAATCTTGTGGAAAATTATGAAGCATGTTAGCTATGTTTTCACTAGATATTGATGGATGTGAAAAAAGTGAATTGACACTGTGATTTGCCACATACTTCACAAATCTTCATCAATATTTGATGACTTATTATTTAAAAAGTAAAGAAACAAAAATGATATAAAAGTAAGTGAATCTTATAGCTGAGACTAGGCATTAACTTCTGCTGTTTACATTTAGCATTTTCAAGTGAGTAGAAAATTTGACCAGGGTGATTTGAACTTGTAGTGTTTTTATCTCTCACTCAGGATTGGTAAATAAAATAACCTATTTTGTTTTCTTTTTATTTATAAAAGCAACATGCTTTGAAAATGTATAATGATGACAAATCTACCAACAAATAATGTGATAAAGCACATATATGCATGAATTAAATACATTAATATCAGTTGCTTTGAGGAACATAAAAATCCCTTTAATCTCTTCCAAAGATTAAACGTGCTTTGAGGTACTTTGTAATTTACTGAGAATAGTTGTATAATTTATTTTGCTTATTAGTCTTCTTGGTAAAATTATGTTTTTTAACATACTAGCAAGAGGAATAATGTACAAATAAAATATTTTTTCTTTATTTGCAAACATTACTGTCATATGAGCTGACTGTTCAAAACAAAGCCCAATTTGTTTCATAGAAATTGAATAGAGTTGAATGCCATTTCAAAACAACATGTTGATTTTTAGTATCTCATACTCACAAGCAGAATAGGAGTTTCAACAAATAATAAAAGTATACATGATGTGGTTTATTTAAGCCTTTGACAAATTATGGAACTAAGTGACACTAAAAAAAAAACAACTTCTGAAACTTCAGTTCTCTTCAATAGGTTATTATGGCATTTGTTTGAACTCCAAAAGTCATCCATTAATGGAAAAAAATTGTTAATTCATAATATATCACAGTCATGACTACAGATTAGTAAACATAGCAACATAAAATATGTTGACAAAAATAACATTACAATAAAAGTGAAAAGAAAAATATCTAAAAATATGTGCTTAAATAGGTAATACATTTTAGACATATAAGAAAGTATCATCTAAGTAAAATCTTAAGAGTCAAAACAAAAATTTTTAAGTGCAATGATTAATTCTTATATAAATCTAACTATAGTTGATGGCAATAAGAAGAACTAATTAGTTAAAAATATGTATTTATATTCTTATAAGTATATACTTTCAGGTATGTTCCGTAGCATAATTTTTTAAAAAATACAGTGTCTACATGTGATAAAATTATCATAACATTATATTAAAGTTATATATTCATATGTAGCTAATAAATTATATGAACATAAAAGTCTAATAAAATATGTGCATATTTAAAAAAGTGTGCTGGTTATAGTATGGCTTTAAGATTATGATTAATTTTCATTTTTATGCATATATATAAAACAGCTACAAAGAAAATTCATTGTTTTTGAAACTTGGGGAATAAAAGCAGTATTACATCAATATAACAGAAGAAATCTTATCAAATCTACTTAAAATTGAAGATGTAGTATGTAGATTCAATGAAATCCTGATCAAAATCCCAGCAAATTACTTTGTGATATTGACAAACTGATTCTAAATCTTCTATGGAGAGACAAAAGACTCAGAATAGCCAATTTAATATTGCAAGACATGAACAAATACAGAGGGCTGATGCTGTCTGACCTCAAGACTCACCAAAAAGCTGATGTAATCAAGACAGTATGGTATCTGTGAAAGAACAAACAAATAGAGCAGTGAAATGGGATAGAGAGTCCTAAAATAGACCTCATTAATGTAATGAACTGATCTTTGACAAAGAGTAGAGGCATATAATGGAGCAAAACAATCTTTAGCAATAAATGGTAGTAGAATAACTGGACATTCATATGCAAAAAAATGATAATCTAGACACAGGCTTTGCATGATTCACAAAAATTAGATTAAAACAAATCATAATCCTAATTGTAAAATTAAAAATTATAAAACTCCTAAAAGATAGTATAACATAAATTCTAGATGACCTTGAGCATGTTAATGACTTTTTAAATATAAAAAGGCATTATCTTTGAGAGAAATAAATGGTAAGAGGGAACTGGTAACTTAATTTAAATTAAGAACTTCTGCTTCGTGAAAGACACTGCCAAGAGAACAAGATACAAGCTACAACCTGGGAAATAACATATGCAAAAGACATAGCTGATAAAGGATTCTTATCTAAAATATACAAAAACTCTAAGTCTCAACAAAAAGGAAACAAACATCCTAATTTAAAAATGGGCCAATCACCTGAACAGAAACCTCAGCAAAGATATATACATGGAAAATAAACATGTGAAAAGATGTTTTGCCTTATTAAGGAAATGTAAATTGAAACAACTAGACACCACTTCATTCACATTAGAACGCCCAGCATCCGTAAGGTAATATTACTAAAGGCTGGCAAGCATGTGGAAGACCAGGAACCGTCGTGTACTGTGAGTGGATACACAAAATGGTAAAGCACTTTGGAAGATAGTTGGCTGTTTCTTACAAAACTAAACTTTCTCTTAATAACAATTGTACTTGTTGGTATATATTCACCCAAAGAAATTGAAAACTTATGTCCACATAAAAATCTGTACACAGATGTTTATAGCATTATTTATAGTTATGTGTATGGATACCGAGATATCTACCTTATCTTTTTTCTATTATTTATTTATCTATCCATCTTTACCTTTATCCATAATTGCCAAAACTTGGAAGCAACAAAAATACTCTCATTAAGTGTATAGAAAAATAAATGGTGGTAAATGCATTTACTAGAATATTAGGCAGCACTAAAAAGACGTGAGTTACCAACCATGAAAAGATACATTATTAAGTGAAAACATACCATATGTAAAGACTACATTTGGTTTAATTCCAGCTGTATAATATTCTAAGATGGCAAAACTTGGAAACAGTAAAGAAATCTATAGTCACCAGGGCCTGGGGTAAAGGAGGGATGAACAGAGTGCAGAGAATTTTAGGCCAGTGAAACTATACTGTAAAATTCTGCAATGGTAGATACGTGTCACTACGCATTTTCCAAACCATCACATATACAGCACCAAGAGTGAATCTTTATGTAAGCTATGGATTAGTGTAATAATGACGTGTCAATGTTGGCTAATCAATTGTAAAAATGGACAACCATGGTACAGGGTGTAGACAATGTGGATAATAAATGTTTATACTGCACAAAAGTAAAACAAATAACAAGTCTGAATTATATCCAAAATAATGGAAATGTGCATCATTTTAAAATGACTACTGGTTACTACATTCCAAATCTCTAAACCCATTAAGAAAATGTAGAAGGAGAAAGAACACTTCTGGGTGTAGATATTAGGATTTAAGAAGTGAAACGAAGAGGGAATTTCCTCTTCTAACTAGTGAAAGAATACCCGGGCTGACTAAGGAGGAGACAGAAACCCCAAGGACCAGTGACAGGAGCCTGGCTTTAGCACCCTGGAATCGCTGCTGAGGCTCAGCTGAGCCCTACAGGTTACTGGCTGTGCGATGCACAGTCTCATATATGGCCATTCACTTTTTTCAGCAATATTAGTGAGTTTATCCATATACCAAGTGTTATGTTAAATATTGGTCATAGAATAATAGACCAATACAGCATTCAAATCTTCCCTCTTGTGGATCTTACATAACATGGTGTGAAGGGGAGAGTGTGGGAAGCATGTGAATGGGCTGTCAAGGGATGGTGAGATCTGTGGAAAATGATTTAAAAAGAAAGACAAAAGGGCTAGAGAGGGTACCCTGAGGTGCCGGAAAATACAAAATCCTTATACAGTGACATGGGTAGTTCTCAATAAGAAAGTGATTTTGGAACAAATTCCAGAAGGATCTAAGAAAAGAGGCCAAGTAAACTTCTGGGGAACAGTATATATCCACAATTCCTATCTGACTGCATATTAGTAACAAAAAGTTCAACAGGTCATTCTGTGTATTCAATGTGGAAAAAATTTAGCTTGCATTAAGGAGGTAAGAGAAAAGAGTGCAGAAACATCAACCTGGCTATTGGCTTTGAGGTTAGTGTTGTTCAATCCTATAGTCTCAACAAATCAAATCAATATGCTTTGGGGACCCACTACAAAATTGGCTCCCTGAAATGAGGGGTAGGAGAGAGGTTCATGATTGATCAGGAAATGTGTAGGTGTGCAACTAGTTCCCAATATCTGTCGAAACAAAACTCTCGCCATGATGTGTTAAGTCCAGATGGTTCCCTCCAGTGTGTCAAGGCCTCGTACAAAGGAGAAACTTCCTTTTGGCTAGAGGTTAGAAGGAACATGTAGAAAGAACATTTTGGGAGAGAAGGAAAGAAAGCCGCAGTAGATGATAGGGATCCTCAGTGATCCTAGAACTGCTCAGACCAATAAAGAAATAAAACAAAATGAAACCAATTAGACTGGTGGCCAGTGTGTTTCTTAGGAGCCAAAGTCCTGTGTTTTTCATGTAGTTTCCTAGTTAACTGTCATAATCTTAACCACACTTACCGTAAGGCAATGCAGGTGCACTGTAAGAATTTTAAGTGTGAAGCTATTACTTTAGTAGCCTGTAAAATAATGACACTGTTTGAGATTCATCATGTGTAGACAAGCCAAAGAACCAGAGTTAGACAGAATGCTAGAGCTGTGTAGAGTTCAAAACAACACTGGGATGCCAAATGAAGGCATCCAGTCAATAAATGGAACTTTGGGATCTGGAGCTCAAAAGGAAAATTAGGGGAGGGAGTAGCACTTGGGAATTATCAACACACAGAAAAGAAAAATTAGGAAAATGGATTATATTGTTCATGTATGGCATACATACATTGAAAAGAGAAATGGACAGAATGAAATCTCAGAACAACACTAAAGTTTAAGAGCAAGGCAAAGGAAAGTGATCATGCAGAAGAGTGAAAAGGAACATAGGCGGCTAGAGAGTTACGAGAAACACCATACAGCTTTCAACGTGACCTGCAATGTAGCTTAGCTGCTCTCCAAGTACCTGTCAAGAAATCTAAGTGCCAATTCCTTGGTGCTCTGCTGAAAATACAACCTTTTTGTTATAACCTTAGAGGTATACAGTTTATCCATGTTTCATGATCTATCCCTGGATCTCATCAGAACAGCTGAGGTTGAAAATATGAAATATGTTGTTTCAATCTGCTTAGAATGATTATATTGAAATACCTTTGACAACAGTAATTATTTGATGCTGTGAGATGTTGCTTTATTATATTTCTCCTGTATTTTTGATAACATTGCAGTGTTCAATAAATAACAGTTTTCTGTGTGAAGACCCACACTAGGGTTGTCTCCTTGGCCACCATGCTGGTGATAGTAATGATATATCTCAGTAACTTTCCTGTTCTCTTATGCTACTAGCATTAATTTAACTGACCAAAAAGTTGATCTCTGAAACCTGTGGATCTTATCATGTTCCTCCCACCATTGGCTGCAGAATTCTCCAGTCTCTGGTTACAAAATCCTCATTTTTCTTCATCTCAAACCTGAGTGTGTCACTGGTTTCTTGCTATTGGTCTTAACCTGCTGTCGAGTCATCTTTGCTTGTTTGTCTATCCAAACTTTTTTAAAAAATTTACTTCAATATGTCTTCTATTAATGCTTTCAATGCATCTTGTTTCCTGCTGAGATAGTGACTGATGAAGTCTTCACACCTTAATTTTTCTTTATTTTACCACATGTATGCATATGTATGTGTTTGCACATGTATGTATGTACAAATAAATTATTTCTTTAGGAGCCAAGATTCTGAAATCCAGAGTGAAACAAATAATTGAAACTTTTGTAACATCCTTAACTGGTCTTATTTCTTTCTCTGTAAGGTCACTTAAAGAAATGAAGGTCAACTTGTTATATTCAGCTTCCACACTGGTCCCTAGTCACCCCTGCTTTCTGGTTTTCACTCTATTGTGTAGCCCCTTACAACATGGCATCAAGATTAGTTTGTGTGACCAGAAGCATATGGAAAAGTATATAACATACAAAAACAAGTAAGCCCATATTGTTAGGGCAGACCGATTTTTGACACAAGTGCCAAGTACATTTAGTGTTGAAATAACAATCACTTCTACAAATTTTTCTGAGACAACTGGATATCCACATGCAAATGAATAGAGTTGGACTTTCAGCTTACAACATACACAAAATCTAACTTAAAGTGGATCAATGACCTAAATATAAGAGCTAACTGTAAACTCTTCTTCAGAGAAAACATAGGTGCAAATGTTCATGACTTGGATTTGGAGTATATTTGTAGATATGACACCGAAAGCATGAACACAAAAGAAAAAAATGGATGCAGTGGAATTCATAAAAATATGACATTACAAAGAAAGTGAAAAGACAGCTTATATGAGTAGACTATATAATGAACTCTTGAAGTTCAACATCACCACCACCACCAAAACCACCCAATTTAAAAACTGGTAAAGGACTTGAATACACCGATCTCTAAAGAGAGTATACAAATGGTTAATAATCATACAGAAAGGTATTCAACATTAATGTCATTATGGAAACATAAAAAAACACAATGAGATACCACATAATATCTATTATGGGCGTGATTGTATAAAATAGTGAATAGTGTTTTGGTGAGGACATGATGCAATTGGAATTTTCCTTCATTGCTGATGGGAATGTGAACCAGTATAGCCACTATGGAAAACATTTTTGACAGTTCCTCAGAAAAGTAAACAGAAATACTATGTGATCCAGTAATTCCACATGTGGATATATGCTCAAAGCAATTGAAACTAGGAACTCACGTACTTGTGTGCTTATTTTTATTATGTATAGCATTATTCAAAACAAAACAAAAACAAAATGTGGAAACAATCTAAGTTCCCCATCAGCAGATGAGTCGATAAACAAAATCTGGTATATTCTTACAAATGATATATTATTCAGTAAGAAGAAGAATAAAGTTCTGATCTAGGGGACAATATGAATTTTGGAAAACATGCATTCTCCTTCTTCAGTCATGTTTTACAGGCATGTGAATCTAGTCGAAATGGGAAGCACCATGATGCGTTTCTAGCAGCTGCTGGGTTGGTGCAGGGATCTGTAAAGAAATAGTTAAAAACTGGTCAAAGTGATCACGCAAAACATCAACAGATACAACTTGAAATCTCCATCTATTAACAGGTATTTTCCACTGGATTAAAAGGTACATATCCTAGTTGCAGTGCAATTTATGGTGATGGTTTACAGTTTATGGAAAAAACTTTCTTTACTTCAGAATCAAATTAATAGTTTAAATTTCAGTGAGACGAAAGCTATTAATATAAGACTTAAAGGAAATAAGATTACCTCACAAATAGAACCAACTGTGGGAAAATATATTTCCAGGTGATATAATAATAATGCTTAATTAAATAATTGAAGCAGTTACAAGGTCAAAGTGAAAATGCAATTATAAAATGCAAAAGATAAAATTAACCTGCCCTCAGGGATTAGCAATAAAAATATTTAATGTACTTTGCATCTGTAGAAAATATAATATGATAAACATCATATTAAACTTTAATTATGTGGAAACAATTAGAGTGTACAAATGTTTATGAAACTTTTCAATTAATCGTTAATTGGTTTTCTGGTCCACAAAACAAAACTTGCTGGAGGATAGGTAAAAATCCTGTTCTGTTAAACAGTGTTAAATGGCAATCTAATAAAATTGAAAGTAACAAAAGGAAAGTATTACCCCTTTAGCTAAGATCATCATAGCTGAAGCTCTGCTTCACTCTAACAATAACCGAGTTTTCATTCGTTTGCATGTGCCCCGTGTACTGAGGTTCACGTGTGCTCAATGAACATGGTGATTACAATGCAAGTTAGTGCTATACTTACAAAAAATCATCAAAGAAGCATAAATCACTGCCTCTTTGTTGAAGTCTTCTTGATAAAGAAGAGTAGGAATGATGTATAAACTAACCAATGAGCAAGGAAATATATAGCAAGAGGATAAGAAATATGGAAAATAAAAGCAGATGAGAGATTTTAGGGATGATTGTTCTGGAGGGCAGTGAAGAGTACTGGTTAAGGTGGCAAGCGTGAATGGTGGTAACTGAGACACAAAGAGGTATGTGGGTGCACTGAGTGGGCGGTGAGTGGGAAGTGAGCATGCCTAGAACTTGTGCCTCGGGAGGTAAGAAAGCTAGGTCTCTGGTGGCTGAGGTGAGCAGTGAGGGGGTTTCCCCAATAGCAGTGGTCCTTTTATTTTTTCTGGGAAGGAGAGGAGACTTTTGAGAATGATAGACACAATTTTGTAACCTCCAGGATCAGAAAATATACCATTGTAATGAAAAAGACAGAATTCTGTGTTTCTAGGTTAAACTATTTTAAATGTTATTAGTAAAATTAACCTCAAATCCTGTCCAAAACACTAAACATAACCAAGTTCACAGTTAATATTTCTTTGTCTTAAATTGTGCTACCCTGGAAAAAAACCAAAGATTTGAAAGGAAATTCATTTTAGGGGGATTTCAGAAAATATGCTCCTGGAAGCCAGAAAAGAAGCTGATATTTTGGTAGGTTAAAGCAGGTAAGTGTTGTGGGTAACTGGAAACCAACCCAGAGGAAACCTTTGAGACATCACAGAAAATGTGCCTCATTGTTACCCTACCGGTGAGGTGAGGAAGCTTGTTTATTTATCCATCAACTCCATTCTGTTGGCTGAGGGCTGCCTCAGGGGCACTAAATCCTTATCGCTTCTAGCAAGAGCCCTCAGGCAGGGAGGCAGGTATTCTCAGTAGGAGGCAGCTGAACAGAAACTGTGAGTGCTGAAAATGTGTATCACACTGAATCCTGCCATTCCCAAGGGCTCTTTTGGTCTCATCCTCTTTCCCTGATCTCACTCTACGCCTAACACTTATCACACCTATCCCAACAGGCAGTCACATTAGGTAACATCTTGCTCAAATTAGTTGTCAACAGACATTTTAAGGGGACCTGGTCCCATGTTGGAAGGAGCTTTGTGAGTGTCCTCCAACCGCTGTGCTGTTTGGAGGTGAAAGGAGGAAAATTCGTGATGAGAGGGAAAACATTATTCGAGTAGTAGTGCACGCATCTGGAAATTATTTCATGGTTCTGGAAAGAGGGAGTTATTTTAAGGATATCTCTCTCCCTTTTCTCCAACCTCCCTTCTCCAAATGCATGATGATAACCTGATTTGGATTGTTAATGTTACTCTGAATGTATTATGTTAATAATCTTCATATAACTGCATCTCACATTTTGATATGCATAACTATCATCTATGATTTTTGTTAAAATACATATCATCAGACATAACATCTAGGGAATTTAATTCCAGTGACCCTGTGTGAGGTCCTGGGTCCTCCGGTTCTAATAAGTGCCTCTAAACAATTTTGATGCATATGGTCCCCGAGTCACTTTTCAGGAACACCATACAGTACATTTTAGGAATATTTACATTTTAATTGAGAATGCTAAAAAATAAACATTTTTTCTCTGTACCATTACCAATACAAATTTATGAATAAAAGATCCAGAGAGAGTCAGATTCTGAAAACTCAAAGATGGGAAGAAATAAAAATGTTAATATTTTACCTCTGTCCTTCACTCCAATTTCACCTCCACCTCACCCTCACCTGCGTGAGAAAATTAGAGTGGATCTCTTCTGTGCAATGACCACCTGTGGAGGAATCAGAAGAGGCTATTTTTGATAAGACATTTAAAATTTGGCAAGAGGAGGGCAGGTGGACTGATCAGTGTCCTTTAAGAGCTCTACAAATGTCATCTGTGGGCTGAAATTTATAGTAGTGAGTGACGAATAGAATTGACTTCTCTAATCTCAATGAGAAAAATGGAATCTCAGAGGCCAAATTCCAGTGTTCCATTAGAGAAAGGAAGGGAGGGGCAGAGTGATACCTATAGTGGTGGCCAAGCAAGCATGGTCCCCTACAATGTCAGAGGTGGGCAGTCTGTTGAGGTGCTGCTTGGTATGTACAAGAAGGGAAAGTTTAGGACTGAGAGGCACTACCCTCACTCAAGTGTAAACTGTGAGCATGATTAGCACCTTACTAATCCATGTGTTGGTTACAGAGGTGGAGCACTTTGCAGGGAAAGAAAATACCTGAAGGGAATCCTACTCATGACCTCAGGTTTATGCTGTGGCCCCTCCCCCAAGCATTCCCAGGAGGGCCCTGCAGATGTTTACTGGAGTTCACATGTGTGACAGAGCACTAGAAAATGAGAATTACCTAGAACTTTCTGAAAATATCAGATGTTGGTTCTAAATGAGGGATTTATGTGGATTTATGTCAATGAGGGATTTATGGAGGTCAGGTCATAGATAATAGAAAGATTTGGTCCAGACCATTTTAATAAAGCATCCAATGAAACTGATAAACAATCATGTGTTATTTTACAAATCACAACATATAAACCACAGTCTACCTTGGTTTCATTATCCATGGAGTAAAGTATATAGTGGCAGAAAGAAGTACTCAGAACTCCTGGGGGCTACATACTCCTACAAAGATAGTGAATTACAGTACTTGCTGTATCCCTAAGGACTGGAAGAGATGATTTCCATCTTCAAGGACCTGAGGGATGTGATGTACTGACTCCTACACCTCCCACTGAAACTGCTTCATGGTCCAACACTCAAACCAACTGAATAAGGCATAATAGTACTAGACAGTGGCAGACTTAATCAGGTATTTATGTGAATCAGGCTTCAGTTCCACAGTGAGATCTTTTTTAAAACAAACAACACAGCCATTGGCACCTGAAGAGCAGTGTATGCTTATTTTACATTTTTGTCAGTTTACATTTAAAAAACAGTGATAAACAAAAGGAAAATGTCTTTATCTTATTTCAAGGCTAAATCAATATACTGCTGTCTGCATAATACTGTCCAATCTGGGAAGAAATTTATCACATTCAAATCCCACAAAACATTACATCTCATTGGACATAATCTCAATGACATTATGCTAGTTAGGCATTGGATATAAAGTAGTAAATATACTATATGTCATAGTAAAACATAAGTATGTGTAATGAAGAGTGAGAGATGAACCTGGATAAATTTCAAATAATTTGTCTGAGGCACTGCGAGGTATTTCTTTGAAAGTAAGACACTCGTGCCCCATTTTGATGCACGAGTGAAAGGGAGGCACAATGCTTGGTGGACACATTTAGATTAGGAAAGAACTTGTGTCATATCTAGGCATGCTTTTCCTGTCCATTTATTGCATACACTATGAAGCTGAGTAGAACCTTGAATAAGAGGACACACAATTATTATGACTTGGGTGTTTTTTGATTCACTAAATCATAAATTTGGCCATGCAGGGCAATTATCCATTATAAATTTGAGGTAATATATAGACTACTATGACCAAGAAGGTCCAGAATTCAAAGTAAACTTCTTAAGAAATTGGCTTATAACTCAATAACTTAATTTGCTAGATTTCTCCCAATCTCCTAAGGCCTCCAGTTAACACAAGAGGGAGAAATGCAGCCAAGGTTAATGCATAAACTTTCATGGTATTGCAGAACCAGTTGGAAGCTGGTCAGGCACCTAAATATAGCAACATTGGAAAACTGATGAGGATGGAGTTCCTAAGATAAACACTGAGTGGGAAGATATTTGGATTACAAGTGAATGCAAACAGTGAGTATTCAAAGTGGGTGAGGTTCTCAGTACTAAGGAAAGCAAGGTGGCCCAGCCTGTAGATGACAGTCAGCCCCCCTTCCTGGCTATTATGTAATGAGGGACTAAAGGACTAAAGGTCTCTCATTAGATAAATATGGTGACAAGGGATGAAGCTATTATTACTCTCACTAATATCACAGTTAGTATCAATGGTGCTCTTTGTGCATACATTTTTTCTGACCTTATGGTAAAAATAGTGTTTTGTGAAAATTTTCCCACTATTACTCTCATAAAATTATAACATTAAAAATTGCAAAATATAAGTATTGCAAATTTACAAAGCAGAAATAACTATTTAGGAAATATGTTTGAAGTACTTCTTTCCTCATCTTCCAAATATGTAGGAACTATGTTATATAATGTGATTAAACTTGTTAATATTTGATGCAGACTCTGGCCAGCAATGTCCACAGTGTTGTGGATGCAACAAACAAATTCAAATGGGCTGCAGAAGTCCGATGGAGGAAAGGGACAGCGTGGCCACTCTCTAAGTGACAGAATGCCCCGATCCTGGCCTCAACAAGCTTTCATTGCTTTCTGGGAGCATTATATCAAGGGAGGTCCTCATTCCTCATTGTCAGGCAGTAATGATCAAACAAAAGATAACATTCAAAGAACTATGAGGACTTATTTTGAGTCAGGTCAGTTAGCTAAAGGGTCATAAAACTTTGGGAAACAAACTCATTTCATGCTTGGATCCTCATCAGAAAATTGAGGACATTCTTAGCAAAGCAGGTTTCACAAAATTTTATGCATTCTTTTTTAGGCCTGATTGTCCCCAGGGAACTGCCTATTCCTGCCTAGAGCTGCACCGCCCTCCAGTATTGTGTCAGGCTTAAGTCAGGCAGGGGAAGTAATGTGGCCAAGAGATTAGGAGACTTCTTACAGACAGAATGAGGACTCAGGCCCTGTCAAAGCTGAGGGGTGAGTTTCCATCACCCTCTTTTTCTATAATCCCCCCAAGTCCTTCCCTGAGGACCCCTTCTCAACTGTGTCTGTTTTATGTCATCCCTCCCTTGAGAAATCTTACCCGTCATCCACCTGGGGCCAAGCAGGGTGAAATAAAAGGGGATAGAGGTGGCACCCCTGCCAGGAAGATAGGCTTTGTCTCCTTAGTGGCTTATGGTCCCAAGGTCTTTTACTCAGCCTTAGTCATGAGGGGTTACAGCTTCAGAAACCAGGCAGGGAGGTTCCCAATGAATATTTGATGGGAAAAAAAAGAGAAAAAATGAGAAATACAATTTCATTGAAATAAAGAAAATCAGGATAGGTTATTGTTTCATAAATATGTTCTTTACAAAAATGTGCCTCATGTCACAGCCACTAGTTTTTTTATTTCACTAGTATGTTTTCATTGTTGGCCCAGAGTTCAGAACTACTGTTGTTTTGTTGTGCAGTTTCAACTCAGTTTGTTTGGAAAGTGATTCTATTACAAGTTTCCTTACTTTTTCCTTGGTAGAACACCTTAGTAAAACTGCAAACAAAAGGAAAAAGTGCATTACTTTGTGCTGATTGTTGAGACCTACAAAAAAAAAATCTGTTACTGAAGATCCTTTTACTGTATAAAAGAACTCATGACTTCAAACCTGTTTTCTTATTAAGTTCTGGTTAACGATATGATGTAGGTTCTAAAAAAGACCTAGAAAAATAAATTAACACTCAAGCTCTCATGTCCCAACATGCTATGGAAAGGAAGTGCTTTATTTTCACACAGACTGAGAAAAAGTTACTCCTACTTTTAGTCATTGAATAATTACAGCTTATCAATTAATCAATCAATCATGCTAGACACACCTTTGAGAGATATACCTAAAATAGCATTTAATTTTTTTTCATTTGGCAAAGACAGCTTCATTTTTAAATATTAAAATGAATCTTAATTTAACTATATGGACCATGAATTATACATATTCATATGCCAAAAAGATCAGAAAATGATAAAATAACTCTCAACTGTTTATTCTGAAATTTCAATTAAAATGTTTATTAATTTTGACATCTGAGTTTCATAAACATTTACATTTATTTATATATAGTAATGTATATAATTACAATAGTGCATTTTAGAATATTAGATAAAATAGCAGTAAATTAGCTTATAAAGCTAATATAAGCCAAAATAATTGTCACCAAATATGGTAAACCTTACATACTAAATTTGAGGTTTAGTTGTAACTCAAAAGTAATAGTTTCCTGACACTTCACAGAGGCTTCCCTCTTGCATCTCAGTGACCAACATGCCATACAGACTGAAGAAGACCTGGGAAGTTCAAGGCCCTGTGAGCCGTGACCAGGGTCATATGGACAAGCACAGAAGTAACCGGGAGGGAGGCCAAGGTAATGGGTGGCTTGTATCATCATAAGATCAACTTCAGCAAGTATTACTCAGGTTACTTTGGGGAAGTTGATATGAAGCATCACCACTTAAAGAGGAACCAGAGCTCTGCCACACTGTCAACCTTGATAAACTGTAGACCTTGGTGTGGAGAGCAGGGCCAACTAAATGGCATTGGTCTAACTAAGACAGCATAAAGTACATAAACAAAGTGCAGTCACTTATGTCAACTAAAGTGGCTGTCAGTCAGCCATGATTTTGGTTCAAAAGGAAAATTACCTAAGTCAAAGCAGATACATCTGTCAAAGAGACACACCTAAAATATCTGCACATGTGGTCAGGGTAGCAGTGTCTGCAAAGTTGGACCACCCATAAATAGGCTCCTGGGGAAGTTACCCACTTGGCATCAGGGTGCCAAGACATATATCAAAAAGACTCAGAAGGGTGGAGTATACTACTTTCAAGGTATAACTGAGGCAGGCTCCAGGACACTGCTGTGACAGCTGAGTTCCACACACCAGAGTACTCTTCCATGCCACACTGAACTTCCTTGGCATCAGCTACTGGAGGCTTTTCCCTGCTGGAGTGAGGGCTTTGCCTGCCTTACTGCCCACCTGGCTCCGGAGAGCCTTTCTTACAAGACACTGACCACTCCCTTGCCCACTGTGCTGTCTCCCAGACCTGCAGACTGAGAGTCTGGGACTCGGGTTTGCTGTTCCCCAATGATTGCTGTGTGTGTGTGTGTGTGTGTGTGTGTGTGTGTGTGTGTGAGTGATATCGCTCTTTGTTAGTGTGAGCAGGATATGAATGTAAATAATGTTCTACTTTGAATAAACCTGCATTCAGTAAAAGCTGAGTGAATAGCATAGATACTGTGTGTGACTCTTGTCTATTCCTTGGTGCTGGGCTGCTCAGCAGGCAGCTGGCCAAGCACATGCCTGGTGGACTTACAGGAAAGACTGTATCATGAGCAGACACTCAAGCCACTTGGTCAGTGAGCTGACATGGGTAAATGTTGCCAAAAACAAAACTGGAGCTGCTCCCATCTTCGATATGGTGCAGTCATACCACAAAGGTCTGGGGGAAGGAAGGTTCCCGGAGCAGCCTGTCATTGCAATGGCCAAATTCTTCTGCAGAAGAGCTAAGGAGAAGATCAAGAGTGTTGGTAGGGCCCATGTCCTGGTAGCTTGAAGTCACACAAAGGAGAATTCATTAAATTCTCACAAGTGCTTTGACAAAAAAAGAAAAAAAGAAATAGTTTCCTAAGACCTCTTTTTTTGTTTGTTTTTGTTTTATTCTTGTTCACGTACAGTTGTCTGCCTCTCTCCCCCACCCTAGCATCCCCACCTCCCTCCCCTGATTGCATCCCAGCTTGGTTTTGTCCATGTATCCTTTATAGTTATTCCTGTAAAACCTTCACCCTCTCCCCCCCATTATCCCCTCCCACCTCCCATCTGGTTACTGTCAGTTTGTTCTTAATTTCAATATCTCTGGTTATATTTTGCTTTCTTGTTTGTTTTATTGATTACATTTCACTTAAAGGTGAGATCATATGGTATTTGTCTTTCACCGCCTGGCTTATTTCACTTAGCATAATGCTCTCCAGTTCCATCCATGCTGTCACAAAGGGTGGGAGCTCCTTCTTCCTTCTGCTGAGTAGTATTATTTTGTGCTTTATTACTATATTTATCAACTACTTATTATAATGTCAACTCATTATGTATTTTGGAGATTAAACCCTTGTCTGATGTATCATTGGCAAACATGTTCTCCCATACGGTCCATTCCTTTTTCATTTTAATGATGTATCCTTTAGACATGTATAAACTTTTTAATTTCATGTAGTCTAATTTGGTCATTTTTTCCTTTACATCTCTTACCCTAGGAGATATATTAGCAACAATATTGCTACTTAGGATGTCTGAAATTTTACTGCCTATTTTATACTAGAACTTTTATGTTATAACAACTTTTATCTAAGTCCTTTATCCATTTTAGTTTATTCTGGTGCATGGTGTAATTTCCAAAATATATAAAGAACTCATACAATTCAATACAAGGAAGACAAATGACTCAATTGATAAATGGTCAAAGGACTGAATAGACATTTCTCCAAGGAGGACATACAGAGGGCCTATAGACCTATGAAAATGCTCCACATCACTAGCTATCAGAGAGATGCAAATTAAAACCACAGTGAGATACCACTTCACACCTGTCAGAATGGCTGTCATTCATAAATCAACAAACAATAAGTGTTGGTGAGGATGTGGAGAAAAGGGAACCACAGTGCACTATTTGTGGGAATTCAGACTGGTACAGCCACTGTGGAAAACAGCATGAAATTTACTCAAAAAATTAAAAATGGAACTGCCTTATCACACAGTGAGCCCACTGCTGGGAATGTACCCCAATAATTCTGAAACACTAATTCAAAAGAATTCATGCACCCCTGTGTTCATAGCAGCACTCTTTATAATAGCTAAGTGTTGAAAACAGCCCAAGTGCTTGTCAGTAGATGAGTGGATTAAAAAACTGGGGTATATTTACTCAATGGAATATTATACAGCAGAAAGAAAGAAGTCCTACCTTTTGCGACAGAGTGGATGGAACTGGAGGCTATTATGCTGAGTGAAATAAGCCAGTCAGGGAAAGACAAATAACATAAGATCTCACTTCTAACTGGAGTCTAATGAACAAAGTAAACTAATGAGAAAAGTAGAACCAGAGACATAGAAACAAGGGAGAGACTGATAGCTGTAGTAGGGGAGGAGGGAGTGGAGGAATGGTGGAAGGAAGTGGAAGGGGCTGTCAAAGACCATGTGCGAATGATACATGGACATGGACAGTGTAGAGGGGGTTGACTGTGGGCTAGGGGGTGGGCTGGGTGGAGTGGGGAAAAAACTGGGACAACTGTAATAGACTAAACAATACAAAATAATAAAAATAAAATACTAGCTATCCTACAAAATGTCAAGTCATTTATATAGTTATAATAATAGCTATAATAATGTTTTTTAAATATCTGACCTGTCCACTAGAGCATTTTTAGTTATTATATTAAGAAATTAATTGATGTGTTAAAAAGTTGTTTTCTTTTCTTATTTATGGAACTTTAGGAAAAAATAAATAACAGATATCTAGTTTTAGTAATTTAAATGTTTTGGTTAGATGGAAAAAAACAAGCTTCTTTTAATAAGTGACATAGAGATATGTCTCCCCCTTGTAAGAAAACTATTACATTTTATTTATGACAATATATCATAGATATCCAAACAAGTTAATATGAATGAATAAAAGCCATATTTTTAATACTGTATAATATCTTGTAGTACAAATGAGTTAGGTTTTTACCCAATGTTTTCTCTACTGATTTAAATTTGATATATTCCAACACTTGTATTATTATTAATAATAATACAACACACATCCTATTATTGCAGGCTGGATTGTGTCTTACAAAGATGCACATGGTGAAGTCATAAATCAAGCAAATCAGAATTAAATGCAACTGAAGGTAACTTTGAAATGATTAATTAAGTTAAAATGAGGTGATTGGGGTAAACCCTAGTCCACTAGGACTGGTGTCCTTACAAGTAGAGATCAGAGCATGCATGCACACAGGGAACACCTTGGGAAGACAGGGAAACATGTCCATCTGTTAGCCAATAGGAGAAGCCTCAGAAGTAACCAGCTATGCCTCCACGCTGCTTTCAGACTTGTAGACTCCTGAATTGTGACAAAATTTTAGTTAAGTCACCCAGTTGGTGATACTTTGCTCTAGCAGCCCTAGCAAGGTGACACAAAAGTATAAAATTTTCAAGAAATATGCATTCATGCCTTGGCTGGTTGGGCTCAGTGAACTGAGTGCTGATCTGCGAACCAAAGGGTCACTGGTTTGATTCCCAATCAGGATACATGTCTGGATTGAAGACCTGGTCCCCACTTGTGGGCATACAAGAGGCAACCAACTGATGTATTTCTCACACATTTGTATCTCTTTCTCCCTCTTTTCCCTTCTAAAAATAAATACATAAAATCTTTAAAAAGGAGAAATATACATTTGTTATTTTAATGCATTTATCTTTATATAAAGAAGACTTTCAATAGTGGAGTATTTGAGTCAGAATTGACACACACATATATAAGCATATATACACACACACACACACACACGCACTTAATTTCAACAAGCATTTCTAAACATTTCTAAAATGTTTATGATAATATATAATAGAGGTGTCAATCTGCCAGTGTTTTGTTTCTTTTTGTAATTTCTATCACGTTAATGATTAAACATGGATGCATATTTATATATTACATATCTACATAATACATATATAATACACATATATTAATAAGTATTAATAGAATTACATGTATACTAAAATTTTATTTTTCAATTACTACTGATTGCATTGAATCTTTTACATATTTGCTATCACTTGAATTTTCTTATTACTTTGTTTGATTGCTGGTTTTGAGCCATTTGTACAATTCTTTTTGGTCAGAATTGGTTTGCTTGTTTTTTATTGTTTTCCCTTCTTGAAAAAAGAAACAAAGAGGAAATTAGGAACAAACATTGTAAAACAAGAGCCCAGGAGACATATCAATAGAGAGCACAGCACCAGGGCAGACAGTGATTTTTTTTATTTGTTCCATACAGAAACAAAGTAACTACTAAGTTCTCAATGTAAACAAACATGATGGCATGTGTTATAATCACATGTTTTGTTGATCTTAGATTCTGTACTTATAAAATACACTAAAGAATGTCTTTAAAAGTACTATCGCCTTTAAATTCCATGAATCATATATTTGAGTAAATAGTATGGTAGAGGATTAGTTTTCTGCAATAATCATAAGTAGGTAAATTTACTATTAAATCTCTTCAGTGGTAACATATGATTTTTTGGAGCAACAACTATGACATTATGTATGTAGGTTTAATATGCAAAATGGTAATTTGTGCTTTGAATTATTGCCTAGAAAAATTAAGCTACAATCTAATGGTTTGCACTGACGTTTAATTCCACAATAACTGATTACAGCATTACATTGCATTATATTTTGGAACCCATTACAGCTTTATAGTATTATAAATAATTTATCTTTTTCCCACTGGTTCTGACACTATATAAATATACTATAGCATGCTTACGTTGCACCTATTCTTTTCACGTTAACATAATTTATCTTATTCTACATGTTAAGTACCTTAAATCCTTAAAAATTTAACTACTCTATTATTTTAACACTGTTGGCAAAATATCTCTACATACTTTTTTCCTTTTTAATTTATAGAACGGAGACCATTTAATGTATTTGTATTACAATACAAATTACTATGGCTCATTGAAACTTAGTAAATAGAAAATGAAACCCTGAAAATTATTATGGCATTAATTTAATTACATCTTGATTTTTAACTAGCTTTAAAAAATAATACTATATTGACATTTCAATGCTTTAAAACCAATTGTCATTAAACTCTGATCTAATTTAATTACACTTCTAAGGTTCCTACACTGAAAAAAGAACATCTCTCTTATGTTTTGAAACAATTTAAGTTATAGATTTTCTAGGAAATTTTCATGCAAATTATATATCTAAGTTTTATAGTAAGAATGGAATTTCTAAGGTTAAAATATTTGGCTACTTTTACATTAAAGCCACACAATGTTCAATGATCCCAAAGTATAATCACATATGTAACATATTTTAAGTTGTCATCAACTATTATTTAAATGAATACTATTGCTAAATATATAAATTCAGAATATGCAAGGTCAATTGTTTGGTTGTTACCAAAAGATATATTAATAATATATAATAGAAAGAAAGTTAATACATATTCAATATACATTTTACTTTGGAAAAACTAAAAATTAACCTTATATGAATACTTTAAAATATTTGTAATTGTGATAAAATATTATCAATTTGTGAATAATAAATGTATGATACAAATGGGGATAATATATTAATAATTTGATATTATAAAATAAAATATCTTTTTAGTTACTAATGGAATATCCCAAAAGTTTTTCAAAAATAATTATTTCAAATTCTCCAATGTCAATGCATTAAAGCTCATCAAATATATGCAAATAAACAATCATAACCACTTTAAAAGAATGTTAACAAATAATTGGACCCTGACAGAGGGAAAAGGGGTTGGGGCAGCAAAGCATAAAGGGAGTCAAGTCTGTGATGGCAGAGAACCTTTGACTTTGGGTGGTAGGAACACAGCAAATAGGATTGTACACTTGAAACCTATAGACTTTTATTAGCCAATGTAATTCCATAAATTTAATAAAATATAAAGTCAAATAAGCCCAAAATATAGATCTTTGGATTTTAAAAGGAAAAAAAATAAAAATTTCAAAAAAGGTATCTTAAAAACAATGATGAAAAATTTTATTAAAAGTTAATAATTGGGCAATAATTCAAAAGTGGATAATTACTCCCATAAAATATTGTCACTTTTAACAATAAAAAATATATTAATTTATTTTATATTATTTTGAGAAAATAAATATAAAAATATAGTATTTTATTAATACGGCTAATAAATGTAAACAAAAACAAAAAGGAAAAATTTTTTTAAAAATTGAAATTGCTAAAATCTGAAGAATTTTTTATAATTATCTGGCAAAAAAATACATAAACTTGAACTTAAACAAAAATAGAACACAAAAAGCCCATATATGTTCAAACTGTTATGAAAATAAATTTAATAAGTGAAACTATGTTGAGGACTCTCTATCCACAGATACTATACTTATAGCAAGAGCATGGTTAAGTACCACATCCCATCAGTTCTTAAAGATAGTGAGTTGATTACTTAAATTTTTTTACACATAGTCATTTAAGTGAATGAAAAATGAGTATACATACATATGTATCCATAATAACAAGTTGAAAACACCAATATACTTCACAAACAAAATAATTCTTATACAAAGTTTTGCATAGTTTAAATTTTGTTTTATTTTCAATGCCTAAATCTGCCTGACACACAGTAGGTACTCAATACCTTTTTGGACGAATGAATGAATAAATTATGGGGAAGGATATCTGAATTGCTGACATTATTTTTTCCTTCTGGAGAAATGTCTAAAAACTATACCTTGTATTTTCAAGACTCAGGAAAAAAAAACAGTCATTTTAAATTACCATTGTTAAGCAATTTGTCAAGTATTTTCAAAGTTCAAGATGTGCTTTCTCGGGGAATCTAGAAACATGTAAACCGGGGCTTTTCTTAAGAGTTTGGTGAAAAGAATTGGAACAATAAATATTTTGCCATGAACATGAGGGTGTGCAAAAAACCCCTTGATGAATCGAGAGCCTTGCTAAAATTCTAGAAAGACATAAATTTAAACACACAGCCAAAGTAAAATAAATAATACAAAAAGGTATTCTAATGACTCCAGCAAGATTCTTTATGTATATCAGACATTTAGCAAAACCCATTAAGAGTTTCAGGGCAGAAGGTACATTTAGAATGCATTTGTCATTGTTTACTTTCTAGGCCAAAGAATAATTAGGCTGAATGTAATTTATAGTTTAATAGCTATTTTGGGAATTTTAATAACTGTAATTGAAAAGCCATAAATCTTATGCCGTTATAATTATCTCTATGTATTAACACAGTATTTAAAATATTTAGAACTCAAAGTTAAGAAAGATTTACTAATACAAGAGTATGCAATTTTCAGTAAAAACTCTAGTGGCATTTTTCCTAGGAAAAAATGATAAGTATCTTTAGGTTATTAATAATATTCATGTATCACAGATCTAATTTTGAGCAAATGAACTTAAATTTTCCTTTCGTCAATCCTTTTAAGTTACCCTCAAGTCTATTTTATTCATGAGGTTGTAAAGTGGAGTAGTAGCTCAAAATAATTAATTTCTATAAGAATTTCAAAATTACAAAAAATATAATGTGTTTGCAAATTCTGTTTCTGCATGCAAAATGACAGCATTATCAAGATATAAATCATGGAAGTAAAAACAATGTATTTTATCTGATAAAAGTTAAATCACCATCATACTATAAAAGTGCTTCAAAAGAGCAGCATCTTAATTGTTTGACCACAGTCCTTTGCACCAGGGAATCTCTATGTTTGTAATCGTCCCACCTACCAGGTTTGACTCATGCAATGCACTTCCTAATGCAAATCATCACTGCATGTGCAGCGGGCTGTATCTATTGCAGGAAAAGTGTTCCTCTCACTAGCATTTACTAAGACCCTTTTTACATGAGGCATTTGTTCTTGATGTACCAAACTCCTTAATGAAATAATAGAAGGTTTCAAATATTGCTGTCTTCCTCTGTGCAGTTAGTGAAGGTAATTAGTATTTTACCTAGACTGAACCGAGCCTGAATGCAATGGATAAAAGCATTTTTTATTTTTGTTTTACTCCTTAAAAAATAATACATGTTTTTTTGGAGGAGAAGACACAGGAAATACACATGTATCTAAAGAATAAAATCCACCATAATCCTGCCACCCAGTAAAAGCCATAGTTAATAGCTCTAGGGTTTGCTGCTGTATATTTTAATATATGAAATTATATATTAAATGACTCCAGCAAGATTCTGTCTCCCAGCTGAGTGGATGAGCCTAGACAAATTGCTCAGTCTCTCTTTATCTTCATTTTGTTATTTGTAAAATGGGAATAAAATTGTTTCTATCTCATAGACTTATGCTCAGGATAAAACCAGCTAATTCAATGCAAAACTTATGTATAAGTAAAATCAAGATGTTTAGTTAATCTTTTCAGGCTCTTACATATTTCCAGATGGCTTTCCAGAAACAGCAGATGCAGAGCTTAGAAGTGAGTTCACTAGTAAACAAGTGGGTTCATACACACACACACACACACATACACACACACACTGTATCGAGTTTGTGTGATTCTGTGCGTAATAAATTAGAATGATGGCCAAGAATGTTTAAATCAAATCATAGCCTTTTTAATATCACAAAAAATAGTCATGAAACAGAGAAAGAAAGTGAAAAAGATAAACAAATATGAGACCAATAGAAGACTGCCTACAATCAAGTACTATGCAACCAGATGTCTCTCCTTCAGTCTCTATACATTCCTGGTTAAATCATAATTAGATTTACAGGATTTGAAGTCAATAATCTTAATTCATCCTTAGAGGTGTGTCCCCATTCACCCTTATCAGCTTAAATTCATACTGTCCAAGTAGTTACAGGAACTAGCATTTCTGGTGTGTACTACCCTGAAATTGTCTGAACCATATGCCATTAAGTATGGACTCCATTCTGCATTTTGCCCTTTGGACCTTATGTGTGAAGTAGGCTGACCTTCTTTCTTGCTGTCAGAGATTTGGATTCCATTGTCTGATAGATAGATCCAGGTGCCGACACAAATGTTTTCGTAAAGAACTTTGCATAAAAAAGCTACTCAAACCACTATCCTATTTCCTATCACTCATTGTAAGTATCACTTTTTAATTGCCCATCACAAAAGTTTTGTCCTCTCTTTGCTACAGATTCGGTCTCTCACATTGCCATTTGGAACTCCCAGCAAGTTCTCACACAATGCCAAGTTCATCTGCACAAGTCCATACAAAGTTTAGAAATGCCTCAGTTGAAGAACCTTTGGAGCCAAATGCAATGGGGCTACTTGAGGATGTTTATTATGACTGAAAAGATTCCACTAAAACATGCCATCCACACATGCCATCTGGCTTCATGGTTTATAATATTTCAATACACTACATTATGTGTGACACTTAAATGACATTATTTAAACAAATGTGAAAATTTGCAATAACCATTGCAGGTAATTCATGAACTGCCCACAATATTCACTGATAAACCATTAGGGTTGTTTAAGGTTTCTGTTCAGCAGACCTGGCCATAACCTATCATAACACTCATTTGTTTTTTTATAAAGAAATTACTGCCATATTAATAAGACTACTAGATTTGTTAGCCCATAAACAATATTTTTGTTCTAGCATTGATGAGCACCTTCAGGTTATGGTATCATAGAGTGGATTTCATTTGGGGCACTTAGAATACACTATTTCCAGGCTAGAATTAATGGAAGAATGTATATTATGTCAAGTGTAAGTAGATTTGTTCTTTCAGCAAAACTGCCTACACTGTTCATTAACCCAACAGACAAGCGGATAAGAAGCTGTGTGTGGGAATATGTACATGCACACACACACATAAAAATGGAATACTACCTGACCATAAAAATAATGAAATCTTACCATTCGTAACAGCATGGATATTATGCTGAGTAAAATAAGTCAGAAAAAGACAAATAACATATAATTTCACTTATATGCAGAATTTAAGAACAATGTAAATGAACAAAACAGAAACAAATACACAGATACAGAGAACAAACTCATGGTTGCCAGAGAGCAGGAAGACTTGAAGGAACGGGTAGAAAAGGTGAAGGGATTGAGAAGTACGGCTGGTAATTAGTAGCCATGGGTATGTCAAGGACAGCACAGGGAATATAGTCAAGAATATTGGAATAGCTATGTGTGGTGCCACGTAGGCACTAGAAATATCAGTGAGGACACTTTGTGAAGTATATGAAAGTAAGACAAAATAATATTGAATATAAACTGTAATTCAAAATGTAAAAATAATAATAAAGAGCAAAAGAATGAAAAAATATAACAGCATCAAAAAATCAAATATTTAGACATAAATCTAAAAAATATTTTATTTTTTAAATGTTTGAAAAAAATCCTTGGATCATGACAGAAAGAGGCTGATCAGGACCCACAGGATGGAGTTTTAAGAACCCCTTCTGAAGCTGGGCCTTTGGAAAGCACTGGAACAGGTGACAGGAAAGGCAGCCTTGGGGACACAATCTTCTGACTCCTGCTCAGCCACATAAGAATGGAGCTTGAGCCTGTAATGCTTCCTTACATAGACATAAAGCCCTCATTGCGTATGCTGGGCTCCTAGTCTTGTGTTGAAATATCTGACACTACTTCAGATTCAGTGTTTACGCCTTTGTTCTGCTGCAGCATGTAAGTCATATGGCACCTTGTCAGCCCCACCACTGTACCTATCCCTGGCAGGGAGAGAATGAAGTCCTTTGCTTACAGCATGCTGGGAAAGCATGCAAACCTTTGCCTTGCTTTGGTTATGGGATGAGGCCCACTGGCCATGGGGACCAACACCCACTGCTGAAACTGATCTTGCTCGATCTCTTTCCGCATGAGCAGTGTTCTCTGTCCTGTGCCTGTGTAAATGGTTTGACACCTGGGACCGCTGCTCTTGGAGGAGTGGGACTCTTCCTCTGGAGGTTACACTCAAGGTCACCTGCTAGACAGCAGAACAGATATTTTAAGGCTGTGAGCCACTTTCAAAAAGACCATCTGCATATAACTTCTTAAAACCTAACCCCACATGTTTCTATTTCTATTCTGATTATTTTTGTAAACTATTGTCAAACTGTTATTATGTTATATCCTATATTTAGGCCATATGTCCTGAAAAAGATGGTGTCATGAAAGCTCAAAGTTCTGCTTGCTGGGAATATTTTCTGCCTTTCTCCTCTTTCAAGGCCAGTGCTTAGTGGGATATTACACCTTAAAAGTCCACTTTCAGGTCACAGAATCCTACTGGGAAAGTTAACAGTAACATAGTCTAATACTTATTAATCTTCAAAGGAAAATACTTACTTTGAGATACCTGCATGCATTTCTTAGTAAGAATTGTTATAGATGCAAATTTATATTTAGTTATATGTTCATTTTGTGTGTTACTGGTTTTCCAATAGTCTAAGATTCCTTAGGGCAAGGATGAGTTTGCCTCATTTCACTATTGACTCTCTTGCACAAAATACTTATTAGGGATCAACACACAAAAGCCTATGAAAAGTCATAAATGCACTAAATATTATCAGAAAGTAAATGGTCAGCATATATGAAAAAATCCCCATTTTTCTTAACATTTCTTTAATCTATAGAATAATCTAAATTGAAATGTCAAAATCATATTTTTTAAAAATTGTTTCACACGGTGGTCTGGTAACATACCCAAACTTTGCCCTTCCTGTAGTCATGCACACTTTCATCAATAGAATCTTAATTTTGTACAGTAGCTTTTCACAAGAGATTGTCTTTAATGAGTGAGTTTTATCTTTATGTTTCAATTTTATTTAGTATATTTTTCCATTACTATTTATCCCATTTGACCTCCACCCAAACCCCTGCACCCTCAATCACCACACTGTGGTTTGTGTTCATGAGTTCTTTCTTTTCTTTTTTGTCACAGTGAGTTTACAACAGAAAACCCAAACACAGGGATGAGAAAACACAGCCTTGGAGATGTCAAATGGCTGGTTGCCACAATCTTCTAGCTGCACCACATTCCTTCTAAGCTACAGAGGCTTGATCTGCCCCAGACACAGAGGACAATGTTCATGTGAATGTCATCCCTTCCCAGTTTGAAGCCAGTGCACAAAAAGCCATTATGAGACATGCAAGTGCATACATTATGAGAATCTACTTGATGTCAAATAAAGACACTAATCGTTCTTCTTTTTATATTAAAAAAATTATTATACTTTTATTTATTTATTTTTATTGTTCTTTTTTCTTTTTCTTTTCTTTTTGTTGTTGTTCTGGTGCAGTTGTCTCCATTCTCCCACCACCATGGCCCCCTGCCCCACACATCCCCACCTCCCACACTCAGTCCTACCCCACTTTGTCTTTGTCCATGGGTCCTTTATACACATTCCTTGACAACCCTTCCCTTTCTTTCTTCAGTTATCCTCCAGTCCCCAACCCTCTGGTGACTGTCAGTTTGTTCTTTATTTCAAAACCTCTGGTTAGATTTACATTAAAATTACAAATTTTAATAAAATTTCCATAAATCCTGTACCCAGCTTTCCCAATTATAAATATTTTACTCTGTTATGGCCTACTATGGTATACTTGCTTATTTTTAATATTTGAGACTTAATTATATAGACCTGGGATATTAATAAATTTGGTCACTCTTTTTTGGGGGGTGTCTCTCCATATATCTCAGGTTTACTCATCATAAAATGAAACCTAAAAACAAATAGAACAATATTTATTTCACCAGTATCTTAGGATAGTCAACATTCTCCATTTTAATAATTTGATTAAACTAAAGGTAACACCAAGGATTTAAAAACAGTTACTGTTAGAAAATGGTAGTGGCTTTTAGTCAGCAGAAACTTACAAATTTAAAGTGGGGGATGCAGAAGGTAATTAAGAAATGCTGTTCTGTATCTCTATCATTCTCCAGAAATGGTTTGCTCTGAGAGTAGAAATGCAAAAATACAAAATAAGATCAGCTGGATAGTGATCATAAATAGGCAGACAACAACTAATAGCATTCCTACTTGTTCAGTACAATTTTTAAGTTATTTTTATAAGCAAGGTTATTCAAAGTTTATTACTCTTCATCTCAATGGGGTGAGCCACAAATTCTTAAAATTGGATGATATTTATGGATATTTTTGAAGAATAAATATACTACCATATATTTATTAAAATATGTAAATTTTCATAAAAATGACTGACTCTCTAAAGTCAAACTTGCAAAGAGAAAAATATTAAGGGATCATATAGTATTATTGGTCTATATGTATGATTTTATAAATGTATGATTTTAGGCTTTACACTTTAATTTAAAAATGAAGTTAAAAATGGGACATGTTTAAACTAAGTACACTGGCTCCTAATTACATTTCTCAAGAATCAATAAACAATCATATACTAATTGAGGATGTGGGAGCTTAGCTTTGTGTATATTAACTTATAATTCACTCATTTGTTTTAAGGTGTACCAAAATATTCATACAAGTTTGGTGTAAAATAGAAATGAAACACCTTGCTTCTCTAACTTCTAGCTGAGCACATTTTCACTTTTCATGATATATTGCACATTAATGAAACTTAAAGTTAGCAAATTTGAAGTACTATATAAAAATGTAGAAGTATTTTCTCAAAATTTTTAAAGATAAAATGTTATGTCACTATGGTTAGCTCGAAACTGGAAATGAGTAATGAAAAGAATTACTTTTTTAAATAAATGAATGTTCTTTTAAGAGAAATGTGATATCACTATCAAATTGTTTTCTGCTACTAAAATCATATAGATTAGAATTTTATAGCTACACGAGTACAGGAATATTGCCTTTAATAAATGAAAGTGAAGTATTTTTGAATATCCTTAAAATAACACAGAAATAAGTGTAATTTCTAAAGGATATACATTGGACTATGCTAGGATTAAGATGTTGGTCAAGGGTTACAAAGTATCAGCTACTATCAGCTGATGTTTTGAAGATCCATTGCATAGAATGGTGTCCACAGGTAACAATACTGTGCTGTATACTTGAAATTTGCCAAGAGAGATCCTAAGTGTTCTCAGCATAAAGTAAACAAAAGCTAACAATGTAAAGTGATTGACATATCAATTAGTTTGACTGTGGTGATTTTTTCCACAGTGCATACATATATTAAATCACCAAGCGGTACACCTTAAATACATACAATTAAAAAACCAGAATTCCTTGCATTGAATAACACTATTAAAAGTCAAATGATTACACATGCATTTGATAAAGCGTCCATATGTAAGATATGCAAGGAACTTTTACAATTCAACTAACAAAATTCAGAAAACATAAGAATTATCAAAAGACTTAGAATGACATTTTAGAGAAAAGGCTTTTAAAATGTCAGTAGACACGTGAAAAGGTATTTAATTTCATTAGTCACCAAGGGAAACTAAGTTAAACTCTCAATGCAGTACGTACCATAGTGCATGTTCTATTAATGACAAATCATACAATAATACTAAGAGCTGGTGAGAATGTGGAACAGCTATAATTCTCCTGCTTTTCTGATGGGAGTATAAATTTTTACAACCATTATGAAGTGTCTTTGGCAGTATCTACTCTTAGCTTGCAGTCTTGTGCATATTTAACTCATGAAAATGAGTTAAATTTAAATACATAAGAGTTAAATATAATATTGTATTTATTTATTTTATTAAATTTAATATTATATTTTGATATATCAATATATTAAATTGATATATTTATATATTCAGCAAAAATGTGACAAAAATGGTCCTGACTTATAAGAGTAGAATAAAATATTTAATCCTATTAAGGTTGTAAATGAAGACTTACAGAATTTCTTCAAATTTTAGGAAAAAGCTTGTATGAAAAATTAGAGGATAGAATTATAACCACAGAATTAAATTATAGGAACCATGTATGTTACAATAAGCAAAGACATTCTAATTGTAAATGCTCTCCAGACATCAACTGAAGTGTTACTTAGAATCATTACCCTCATCAGCACCAAATTTACTGAAATAGAATCAATTTTCATTCTTAAGGGTTACTTATCCAGTCATTCATTTAGCTTTGTTCTTCCTCAACAATTACTTACTGAGAAGTTTGGTGTTATATATTATCCTAGGACTATCCTGTAGACTTTTTTTTTTACTGGCACAGATGTAGATTAAATAATACCTTTCAATATTCATGTTAACTCATGAATGGATGATAGGTAAACTAAAGTGTGATGTATCACAGTAGTTAAATGTCCAAGCTGTGAATTCTGACTTCCAGTGTTTGAAAACTCTTTCCACAGTTTACTGGCTCAGTGACCTAGGTAAAATTATTTAAACCTTCGATTTTTCAGTTTTCTCAACTGTAAAATGTGGATAAAATGGTTTCTACTGTATAAAACTTTTCCAATGTTTAAACAAATTTTGTAAGTAAAACAAATTAGAACTATGTCTGACCACTCTGAAAGCTTGAGATGTGTTAACAGTGTAAGTGTTATTTTTAATGTTATTCTTTTAGTTCAGGTAAACATGAATGTAAAGATAAATTTACATATTTAAAACTCAGGAGGATGATTATTTCCATAGTTAGGAAGCTCCACACAGACATATACATTTGTTTAAGTAGAGACAGATGATAAGTAGATCGTTCAACTGATGATAGATAAGTGTGTGTGAGAAAATTTTTCAAAAATCTATGAAAAATATATTATTTTGATCAGAAGCTTAGTGACATTTTAACTAGCTTCACTGTATATAAAAATCATACCATATTTCCTGGCCAGTTCCAGCGATTTGGCTTCCCGTCTCCCTCAATGCACCACTGTTTTCATGTGCTCCAAAGTTTATACTCAGGCAACAACTTTTCTTCTTTCACCACCAGAAGTTATTCAATTGCATTTCTCATTTCATGGGTCACTTACCTTCTTTGTTCTCATCCATGAGGAATAAACCCAACCTTTCTTATTGGATTAGAAGCAGGTAGTGTGAGTCTTAACGCTGTTATGGATGTTGGTTTGTCACAAATGAATAGCCTCTCCTCGATACAACTTGAGCAATCTATCTACTGTGTTGAAAAACATGCTGCCTCTGTGGAAGAAGAAACACAATTCAGACCAGAGATACTTCTCTTATTTCAAATGAATGGTGGCTACTGGTGAATAACAAATCCACCGTCCCTTTAAAGCTGCTAGTCAATTGTCTGCTGAAGGACAGACACAGATTAAAAAATAGAGAGAGATGGGTTGTTTTACTAAAGGGTGAGTTCTCTTAGAATGAGTTAAGCTATTAAATGTGAATAATCAAAGCCAAAAAAACTTTACTTTTTTCCCCTGTTGGAAATGAAGTAAGAGAAAAATACAAATCTTATGATTATCTAATGTGCAAGAAAGAAAGTTTAGGTGCTTGGGTTTACAAGACTCTTTACATGAGCTAATGTGAAGGTAGCTGAGAAGAGACGTCTCTCTCTCTGTTTATCAATCTGTCTCTTCTTTCCTTCCTTCCACCTCCCTCTCTCTTCTTTTAGGAAGAAAATCCTGCTTTCTTTTATTGATATTATGCTATGATGAAATTCCATAGATCATTTTTGTTTGATAAATTCAGAAAGAATGTCTATTTCTTTGAGATTTAGGTAAAAATTTCTTTATGAGTAAATAAGTATTTAATAAAACAATGACTAGGTTGGTGGTTAAAAAGTTATTTAAAGAGGAGTTTGTGATTTCCAGAATTTTAAAATTTGATATGAATAGACATTTATATTATCATTAAAGAGATTTATTTCAAAATCAGTAAGATATTAACATAACTATATTTTTCACTAAGTATCTGAAGACTTCAATTTGACTGCAAGGAATTAACATACATGTGGACTGCTCTCTCTGACTTAAGAGGTACTTGAAGTGTTAAAATAATGTCAGGTAAATCATGGCTTTGCATCAATGGGATTTTACACAAACAAAATGAAGTAAATTGATTTCAAATAAATAAATACTTTTTTTTCTTAAAGAAATAACATGATTATTTTCAATGTAATGAGATAAATTAAGGCCAGTGAACAAATATATCCCCAAATTATAAAAATTAAAAAGTATTGTATAAGCAATTCATAAATAATCATAATTGTAGTAATGATGATATGTTATAGAATTAAATTTAACTCTGCATTAGAAGGTTTTTTAAAAAAATTATGTGTCAAATACAAAAGTTAAGTGATGTAAGTGGTAAGCTTTAAAAAATAAGCTTAAACTAAGCATTTATACACACACACATGCACACACACATATATAGTAAGTATTTGTCTGTGATATATAAAGTTCTTTACCCAACATCTGTGTGCATACCATCTTAGAGGAAGAATCCTGAAAAAATTGTACACAATAATTTAATGTTTTTTGTTTTTCTTTAGCAGCTTTATAACATTTTGTGGTATATTAAATACTATACTAAATAATCTAATATTTCTGAACTTTTTTTAAACTACACCTTGATATTTTTCTTACTATAAGTTTTATCACACTATATGAATAGTCACTTGATATATTTCTTGTCTACAAATTGTTATGTGTACTTTCGTTTTCTCTACTAATAAACACTTCAGTTATTGTTTTGCTCTTTTTTTCTCTTCTTTCCTTCTTCCTTCTATAGTTCCCTCCTTCCTTCTTTGTTCATTCCTTCCTTCTTTTTTTGGTTCTGCCTTAATGTCTGCCTTCCTCCTTTCTCCCTTCTTCCTTTATTTTTTTTCTTTAATTTGGAAACATTTCGATGTAGACATTGGCAAGAGCTACAGAAATCCAAAAGTGCCTTTACTACTATCAGAAGACTAGAATAAGTCACATTACAAGCATTCTTAAATGGGAGCTGACAATCTTAGTTAAGAAAAAAGATTGTTTGATTGATAACCTATTCACATTGTCTCAATGTCACAGGACCACAATGTTTCCATAGAGGGTACTGCCCGGAGAAGTAAAAAGGAAAAATCTGAAGAGAAAGAAGAGGAAGCTGTGTCTTGTTTAAGATACTCTTACATTTAGCATGATCGATCATAATTTCAGAACATGTTTAGTTAAAGTTCATCTTACTAAACTGAGGACGGGTAAGGAACATGAACTAGGTAAATGGAAAGCAAAATGAAGATCTCTCAAAGACAGTGGCCAAGAAGAAGTGATATTAAGTGGAAAAAAATGTTACATACATTTCTGTTCTTTCTTTCTCACCAGTTTTCTAACTACCTGTTCATGGTTTTATAGGGCATCTTGCTGATCAAGAAAAAAATCCCTCACCCTTGCATTTTTCTTTAGCTCATTATTGTTTTTATGTATAACCAGCATCTTCACTTATTTTTAAAATATTTCTCTAAGCTCTTTATTATGTTTTAATACATGATTAAATACTATACATTCTCTACTTATAGTGCATTTTGTTTTAATCTTTGTATATATCAATTTTGACCACTCCTTTGATCTACGAATTACTCAGTAGAGTGTAAGTTTCCAAAAGCATTATATTTATTTATCCTTTTTGTTTTTGATTTCTAAGTCATTTACCTCTCTTTAACTACAATTTCTTGAAATTTGATGATACATGTTCTATGAATTATTACATGGGTCAAGAATACACAGACTAATTTCTTTGTAAAATTTTTATGAGTTAGTTGAATTTATAAAACAGTTTTAGCAAAGTAGGTCATGACTGTTTTGCCTAAATATGTATATATCAATTTGAAAATAAGGGCAGATAATAAATGTTCTAGTTTGTGTCAAAGCCCAAGAAGTGGGAGGGCCAATGTACAAATGCAGGAGAAAATGACTGTCTCAAATCAAGCGGGAGAGGAGCATTCTCACTCCCTTCCCCTTTTTGTTCTATTCAGACCCTAAATCAGTTGGATGATGCCCACCTGTATTCATTAATATGATCTTCTTTACTCATCTATTGATTCAAATACTTATACTAGAAGATCAAAAGAACATTTTGAAGACAAAAAGTAAGCATCAGACCCAGACTCCAACATGGAAGGCATGTCAGAATTACCAGACTGTGAAAATAAAACAACTATGAATAGTATGATAAAAGCTCTGCTGAGTAAAGTAGACAGCATGAAAATATATATGGACAATGTAAGCAGAGAGAAGGAAATTCTAAGAAAAAAATTAAGTGAAATGCTACAGATCAAAAGCATTGTACCAGATATGAACGATATCCAAGGGTCGATTATTTAAGTAGACAAAACTAAGCAAAGGATATTTGTGTTTGAAGATATGTCAATAGAAACTTCCAAAATGTAAAAGCAAGGAGATAAAAGACTAAAACCATAAAGAAATAAATAAAATATCCAAGAACTGTGGGGCAACTGCAAATTACTACTTACGCATAATGGAATTCAAAGAAGAGAAGAAAGAGAGGAAAAATAGAATAAATATTTGAAAAATGACTGATTTTTTTTCCAAATGACTATCAGGCAATAAACCACAGATCCATGAATCTCAGACAACATCAAGAAGAAAAAATAAAATTAATAGTAAAGAATAAATCTTGAAAGAAGACAAAAGAAATAAAAGCCTACCTATAGAGCGGCAAAGATCAGAATTACATTAGACTTCGCCTCAGAAAACATTTAAGTAATAAGAAGGTAGTGCGAAATATTTAATGTGTTGAGAGAATAAAACTATCATATAGAATTCTGTATTTTGGGAAAGTATCTCAAGGGGAAATAAAGGCTTTCTCAGAAAAGCAATTGTGCAGATTTATTGCCAGTAGACCTGCCTTAGAGGAAATGTTGAAATAAATTCTTCAGAGAGAAGGATATTCCTATATGAAGTTTGTCCAGAAGTTATCCAGCCATGAAATATGAAAAAAGAGACATTTATTGACAAAGATATAATATACAAGAACATTGTACATAGGACAATAACCCCTCAATCCCCTTCAAAGTAGGCACCTTTGGACCTCATATAGGTTTCCCAGTTATCATCAGTTACCCCAACATATTTTCCTGAATCTCATTGAGAGTCCAAAATCTCTTTCCTTTCAAAGGTGATTTTAGTTTGGGAAAAGCCAGAAGTCACAAGGTGCCAGATCCGGGCTATAGGGGGCTGAGTCACCTGGGTGATTTGATGTTTTGCCAATAAAACTCTGCATGAGATGTGATGTATGAGTGTGTGTGTTTTCATGATGAGGCTGCCAATCATCAGTTGCCCATAGCTGTGACCTTCTGAATAATCCAAATTTTCCCTCAGGAGAATATTCAAGCTTAATGCAAAATTTGATGCACATTTGTTGCTCTACTTGCTCAGTCTTTTGATTGCGATGGACACACAGCATATACACACGCTCACTCAACAGCATCTACCACCACCGCTGATTAGTAAAATGAAGTCATCACTGTTCACATATGCACACTCCAGTCCAGTTGTCTTGGCTGCCAGATTACAATGATGTTTTGCAATCCATTTTGCTATATTAACAATGGCTGGACATTTTCTAGACAATCCTTGTAGATTAGAAATGTGTATCTACATAAAGAAAGATAAAGCACTAGATAAAGAATAAGTGAAGGTAAAAAAAAGCATTCATTTTTCTTTTTCTAAATTTATCTAACAAATAATGACAATGTATTTGATTTTATATGTTTATGTGTATATGTCAAACACAAAGGTACAAGGGTTGGGAGAAAGGAATTAAGAATATTTAGTTATCCATGACATGGTATAGTGTTATTTGAAGACAGATAAATCAATTGTAATATATTTTGAAAAATCTATAGCAATTACTAAATAACTTTAAAAAGGGATAATTGATAATCTAAAAAATAAGAGAAATAATCATATATGTATAGTTCTCAATTAAAAGAATAAATGGTAGAAAAAGTGTGTAAGAAAATACAGGGACAAAGAACAAGGATAAAAATAGAAAATGATAACAAATATAGTAGATAGCAATCCCATTATAGTCTAAATACAGTAATTAAAAGATAGATATACTCAGAGTGGTTAATAAAAAAACCAAGACCTCATGAGGTCTATAAAAATTCACATTAAATATAAAGACATATATATTTTAAAGATAAAGGCATGGAAAAAGATATACCATACTGACACTAATCAAAAGTAAGCTGGCCCTGGCTAGTGTGGCTAAGTGGATTGAGCACTGGCCTGCAAACCAAAGTCGCCAGTTCAATTCTCAGCCAAGGCACATATCTCCACTGTGGGCCAGGTACCTAGATGTGGGCCTATAAGAGGCAACCAATCAGTGGTTGTGGTACAGGTTTCTGGATGGAATGTGTAAAAGACAACTGATCAATGTTTCTCTCACACATCATTGCTTCTTGCCCTCCCATTCTACCTCCCTCCCCTGATCTCTAAAAAATAAAATAAAATCTTTAAAATAAGTGTGGTGGAAGTAGCTTTATAATTATTATTACTTGAAGGCAGAGCAGATAGAAGAGCAAGGAAAATTACCAGCAATGAAACAGAGAAATTATATAATGATTTAAAAGGCTTAATTCTCTAGGAAGCCATAAGGATCCATGATTTGTATTTGCCTAACAACAGAGCTGCAAAATAGATGAGGCTGAAAGTACTAAAGGAGAAATAGATGAATCCACAATTATAGTTGAAGACTTCAATACACCTTTTTCATAAATGGCCAGATTCACAGGCAGAAAATCAGTAAGGACATAGTGGAACTCAAGAGCAACATTAAGCAAATAGAAATTACTGTCATCTAAGACAACTTCATTCAACAATAGCAGAATGCACATTTTTCTCAAGGTCACATGGAACATGCACCAAAATAGACCTCATTCTGGCCCATAAAAGACACCTTAATAAATTTAAAAGTATACAATTTATACAATGTATACTTTCAGACCACAATGGAATTAAGCTAGATTTCCATAAGAGAAAGAAAGCTAGGAAAACCCCAAAATACTTAGAGATGAAACAACATACTTCTAAATAACTTATAAGTCAAAGAAAAATTTTCAGGAGAAGCTGAACTCATTTCGAACTACATTAAAATAAAAACACAATTTACCAAAATTGTGGGATGGGCATAAGACCCTGACAGACACCTCACCAAAGAAGGTATACAGATGGCAAATAGATACGTGAAAACATGGTCCACATTGCGTGTTACTAGGGAAGTGCTCACTGAAATAATCGTATCCCATTACAAGCCTATTTGGAATAGCCCAAATCCAGGACACTGACAACAAAAAATGCTTGTATAATCCAACTGTCTGAACTTCAAGTTCTGCTGATGAGGCTGAATTATTTTAGGACAAGTTTACTTTTATTTCTGTCAGCTGGCTTGCTATCAGTTGGGACAATGAAGCTAGCTTGGTCATGCACCTCTTTTCATTCAGCAAGCTAACCCAAGAACAGCAAGAGAAAGCTATACCAATGTGCAGTGCCTTTCAAATCTCTGTGTATATCACATTTGCTTTTGACTCATCGGTCAAATCCAGTTATCTGACCAAGCTGTGACTCAAGAGTCAAGAAAATAGGTTCTACCTAGTTGTGGGAAGAGCTGCAAAGTCAGTTTTAAAGGGCAGTAAGACAAGGATGAAGAGAATTGTAGTCATTTTTGCCATTTATCATAATTAAAAATTTACTTTGCAATTTTAATAGGTCTTTCATAGATTTCAATAAATTTATAATACATTCTGTTTTATTCTGTTCCTGTATAAATAATACTGACCTATATAAATAATAATACTTACAGACACTTCTTTCTGCTGGTATGAGCTCATATTTATTTTTATTCTCTTAATCATTTTTTTTTCTTAAGAAGACAATGTAAGTAAAAGGGATGATAGCAGAAATTAAAGACTTCATTAAATATACACATAAAATATACTATATTTGAAGTTATCAAGTTACTTTACTGGAAATATTTTCATTTCATAAAAGTTGATTTATTTTGTATTTTGTATATTGATTTATTTTGCATTTACTTTTCACATATCAAAAGGTGAAATTATTGAGAAAAAGAAAATTCCTACAAACTAGAAAAGGACACTCATATGGGCAAATGCAATCACTTTGTTAGTTTCCATTCTCTTTTTAAAATACTTATAATTTTAATAAATTGTTTATGTTTGATTTTTCTATCAGAGATTGATAAATTTCATGTCACCATGAAAGATAAATGCATTCTCTGAACATTGCACTTTTTAATTACATTGTGCCATCATTCCATTATGTTTTACTATCTTAAAAGCTAGTAAAAATATTGCCTTAGAAGTGACCAACTAAAATAAAATATTTGTTGATTTTCTTTAAGAAATATATGTTGATGTTGGATTTTCTGCACTTAGCTTAAGGAATTTTTATCATAATAGTGTCCCCTTTTCAGCACAATTTGTCTTAATAAAAATGAATAAGCTAATATATCATGTGAAGAATTCATAATATCTGTGAAGTGTCATAACTGGAATAAATAGAAAGGGATGCCCAAATGAAATATTAACAATAAAATTGATTGTTTAGTTCATCATTCATCTCATTAAGATGATGAGAAAATATAAATATAATATTCACAAAGTGTTGATATGTTTTAGATTGATTTATTAGGATATTTTCAAATTATTAATTAAAGAAGATGCTTAAACTGTGTTATCAGCTGAGCAACAACTATAATAGAATAAATTCACTTTTTAAATATTGAAATGTCATGACCAGGCTGTGCTTGGATAATTAGAAGATTAACCCTTTCAGTATACACCCCAACTGAACTTGGTTATGACATCTAGAATCCTGGGGCAATACCTATATAAAATCACAAGAGTCAGGAGCTTTAGCAGTTAGAACCTTCAGACTATCTTATTTAAAGTACCTCCTATGAATTGGGTATCAGGCATTGTCCAAGCCATGGCTCTTCAACATACAAATAGGAAGGGTAATGAATTCAAGATGAGGTCATACCTAAGCTCTTGAATTTTTCCTACAGCATTGTTTCCATTGAAAGCTCTAAGTAAGCCTGAAGTCTGGAAACATGTTTATTTAAGTTTTACCTAAGTCAGTTAAGAATTAAGTTATCAAAGTCTATCTGGCAAGACAAACCTTCCTCCTTTGCTTGAAGATAAGTGAGGAGAACTGTGCATCAATGTTCACACTCATAATAGTTGATGCAAATAAACTTCGATCTTGTAGAATTACAGTACGTGCTTCAGAAGAAGGGAAAGGAAGAAATCATCCCTAGTGCCGTAAGGATGGTAGCATATACAGTATCCTTGGTATTAAGAATACATTTTAATTGTTTCTATTAATGTAGCCTGACATATTTTGCTTAAATGTTGTAGCCCAGACCAATATGAAACTACAATGGGCTTGTTCATCTTCATGAATTCAAAGAATTAGACTGCGTATCCTAGATGAGGAAAACTGGAGACATGTTGATGAGCAAAATAAAAAGTAAGGCAGAAAATACTCAGAGGATGAGTGTTTGGCAGGGTTGAGGACTGAACACAAGTCAGATTTTTATATGTTGAAGTCCTAACCCCCCCCCCAGTACATCACGATGTGGTTGTATTTGAAAATAGGGTTCTTAAATACATAATTAAGTTAAAATCAGGTCACAGGAGTGGACCCTAAACCAATGATACAAGTAAAATAGCCAAACATGGAGTATTATATTTTGTTTCAGGTATTTGTCTTTCATTTGTAAGATGTTTAGGAAAAACATTATTTTAATTCTCTTTAAATTTTAATGCTTGAGGGAAATATAATTACTTTTAAACTAAATTGACTGTCACATTATTATACCTTATTTCTGCAAAAGGTGTTTTTATATTTATTGTTGTAAAGATGCTACAATTCTGTAATTAGAAAGTAAGCCACTGTGTCCATACTTTTGTCTTATTTTTTATATTCAAATATTTGACCTCTTGTCCCTTTCCTCGCTGACATCTATTAAAACCATATCTGTATTACTCATCTTTTTCAATGAAACTACTTATAATTCAAAACCACTTTCTTCTCTTTTAGTTTATGTTTTATTATTTTCTACTTTGATTTATTTCATTGATCACATTGTCTCTCCTTGAGTTAAAGATCTTTCTTCCTTTTAGGTATTTCATATTTCCATGTAAATGTGATTTATTCCCTTTATATTTTCTTCATTCAGCTAACTCTGATGTTGTTAGTATTTCATTCATTTACAGATTTTTTTACTCTATGGAAAGTATGTAAATCATACATAAAGGTAAATCAAATTTCATATTCTGTGTAATTTTTCTACATAAATAAACATCATATAACATCTAAGAGTATTATAGGGATATTTTTATCTGTAGATTAAAGGTATTAATGGAGAATTCTAAAAACATACAAAATACCCAAGGCAAAATAAAACCCAAACAATGACCTATGTCTGAAAAGGATATTTTGTAAAACAAATGATATCCAAGAATGATGTGAAAAATCAAAGCATAAAATGTAAGTGAATAATAAACAAGCCAAATACATGCTATTTAACAAATTAAATTAATAGGATTGCAATCCTATTTTCTTGGGGATAGGGAATAATTTGTTAAAAACAGATTAGAATGGTTACTATCCCATCATTTTTTAATGTACTTAAAGACTTTCCATTGCTCTTGGAAAAAAAAATCTCTACAAAGCTTTATGTATCCTATCATTATTTACTTTTCTAACTATATCAAAGACCACTGCTCTTTTGCTCATTAATTTCTAAACAAACTAACTTCTGAGCACACTAGTGCTTTCAGGACTGAAAGATATCATACTGGTCCATGTAGCTGGAACTCATTGCTCATAAGTCTGTGTATGCTTTCTGCCTTCACATCTTCCATTGCCTAGATTAAGTCTTTCACTGAATTTCTTTTTACCTGAAATGAATTTTAACATATATTTCAGAATTGTTTTTAGAATTTCAAAGCACATTATTCAATGTGTAATTATACATTTACCAGTTTTTTCCCATACTATGGAACTGTTTACCTTCATACTGTCTGAACTACCAAATGCTACATTTCCTAAAACATGGGACCTTGCATGTTTGATTTACTGGAACATACTTGGGTTTAAACCAGTGTGTTGAACAGGTGAGATTTTCAGAAATAAATTGGAGTGTCAGTAGGGATGAAGTATGGGTGAGTAATTTAGCCTCTATCTAAATTAAAAATAGTAACAGCCTGAAATAAAAGATAAATGATGAAAATAAAAAGAAAATAATTGAATCAAATATATTTTGGAGTTAATCTGGAGATACACTGACAGATATAGTATCAAAAGAAAGAAATAATTCATTTTTACACCTCATTTTGAGTACAAGGTAAAGATATGTTATTGTAACTAATTTCAAAAATATGGATAAACCATGATAATTTAACCATTTATAATCTAAACTCAAAGAGAAATCACATGCACAACTGTGTGTGGGTCTGTGATAAAACACAATACAGTGAATGAAGCAAAAGATCAAAGTTTATAGCTAACCTGGATCATTTAACATACATTATCAATGGTCTCATTTTATTCAATTTTATTTGTATATACTTTTGCCAGAAATATAAAATGGTATCTATCTCCTGAAAATGTTGGTATATTATTTATTTAAAGTTTATTATTTATTCAATAATTATAACTATTATGACTTCCAAAAGTTAAAACTGTGCCTTATTGGGAAATTTATATTTAATTACAGAAATATAAATGCATTTCTGTAATTAAATATAAATGCATTTGTGCTCCAGACTTACCAGATAGTGTTCTGATCTTCACACTACTAATTTTGCTCTTGCGTCAAACTTTGCAGGCTGAATAATGCATCTTATCCTCTTGATTGACTGAGGAAGGTATATACTGAATAAATCACTTTGACAAAATTGATAGAATTATCTTGAAAAGGTTGGTTCAGTGGTTATGAATGGCTTTATATTAGAATCATGTATGGGCAAGAAAAAGTATATTGCTGCTAAGAATATCTTCCTAGATCCACTGAATCAATCCCTAAAAGTATATTATTTGAATATCCCCAAACCTAGATATAAAAAAAAAAAATCTTTTCCAATACTCTGTTGTACAGCTAGGATTGATAGTGGCTATAGGTTTTGACCTAGAGACACCAACTTTGAGTTGTGGATCAGATTTATTCCCATGTCACTAAATATTGAAGTTTGACTAGTAAGAAAGTAGACCAATGTAGGAGAGAAAAATAAATACCCACTAACATTCGTAATTTTTAGATATCTTATTATTTTATTTCCAAGTGGGGCAACATAATTTCATCTCTATATTTATGTGACTGTTCCATCTTCAGCAGTTCGTATACAGTGGGTATTTGTGCTTAGTCTTGGAATTTTTGTGGAGACAACCCAATATGCAATATTTAGATGTGTCCCATAATTACATTGAGTTAAAGCTTTACAAAGGTTTGTTCATTTGCTGGCATGTAAATTTTAGAAATTATTTGGAAAAATAACTAATTGATACAGTTTACAGTTATTTCTCCCAAATAAGTTTTTATTTTAACATGTAATGAATTATGCCATATTCATGGAACGGAAATTTAAAACAAATGTACATTCATTTCAAACTATATGGTCTTTGACTATTAAAATATTAATTTATTATCTAAAGAATGTATTTATTTAAAAATATGCAGAAAGGTGAAAGTATACATTCTGTTGGTAGCTTGAGAAAAATTGCTATATCAGTATAAAGAGTTGGTAACCACACTAAATCTCCTATCACATCAAAAACTATGTTTTGCTTTGTGTGCTTTTTTCTGAAGTCTCTTACTGGGTATGCTGTTGTAAAATTGTCCAATATCTAAAAAAGGCCCTGAATGTATTTTGCTTTAGTTGCAAATCTATTAATAGGATGGGCAGAGAATCATAATGCTTCATTGCTTTCAGCTGATGGAGGGGAAAGCAAAGCCCTCTTACTTTCAAAGTGGCATTGAAGCAAAATTACCCCACACATCCAAATATGGAGTAAAGTAAAAACAGACTTCACTCTTTTCCATGAGACCTTTGAAGGATGCACATCTCTTTAAAAATATGCAAATCTTTCTGAAGTTTAAAACTTTGAACAATTCCAGTTGCTTCAGATAAAGGTAGAATGGTATGACTTTGCAGTTAACATCTATAATTCATGAACTGCAGTTTGTATATAAAAGCAAGGTTGTTACATTGTGGTCCAATAATCTTCCTTACAGTATAAATTCTAAGTTTTATAAGCTGCTATAAACTTTCCTACCATATCTCTATTATGTAATGACATTCAAAATAATTTTATTAAAATTAATAATGTCCAGACAATATTTTACTTGTATTATATTGTAGGGGCCAATCCACACATTATGAATAATTTTGGATACAAAATATGGTTTAAAGATCCACATACCAAAATAATGCTGAATTGCAAAGCCTGTCTCTGTAAAGTAGCTTTATACATATGTTGTATGAAAATGTAATAAATAGAGTGAATTAATGTACTCTTTACACACAACTCCACATATATAATTAATTTAGTTTATTTTATAAAGATACAATTTTTGATATCTTCTGACTTTAATGACTTTGATCAACAAATATTATGCTCAGGACAGAGAACAGTATATATTTGCAAAATAGTAAACTAGGAAATTTAACTTAGCCACACAGAGGAAATTATCTGTGAAAATAGAGTAGGTCACACTGGAAATAAGAAAAGGTGATAAAATTACCTGAATCATGTCACCTCCTACTGGGGGACCCTGGTTATTTTTCAAAAAATGAAGATATGCAAATAACACATAACCACACATGTAGAATACACTTGATTCCATGTATTAAGAAGTATATTGAAAATGATACAATTTCAAGAATTTATAGGATGCCAAGTAAGTTTTAGTTTTTCTGTGAGCCACCTTGACGTCATTTTGTAGCAGCAGAGTTACTCAGAAGGACTGTAGACTGTGTAGGGGACTTATACCAATCACAGATCTCACTCACTGTGAAGTCCTACTGCTACTGCCACAAAGTACCACCAACTCAGGGTCTTCACACAGAGCAAATGTATTGTTCTACAGCCCAGCAGTCAGAAGTCTCGAAGGTTTAGTGGAGATAAAACCAAGCTGCCAGAGCTGTGTCGATTCTGGAGCTTCCAGAGGAGAACCCCTTCTTTGCAGCACCAAGTGGCTGTCTGCTTCTCAGCTTCTGTCTGCATTATACTTACTCCCTGTGCTTCCATCACACCATCCTTCTTCACTTCTGACCCATCTGCCTTTCTTTTATAAACAGCCTTCTGATTACATTGAATCCACCTGGGTACTCTAGAATCTCCCCATCCTGTTTACCTTTTTTTTAAAGTTAACCTCACATCAACATTGTTACTTTTCATCTATGTCGCTGATGTTTTAACGTATCCTTGTTTTTCTCATTATTTTTGTTCTCCACTGTCAGAGACTTATCTATGTCACTTGAAAACAATAAAGTTGAGTTAGAATACATATTTTAATAGGATCTTGTGGCGGATACTGGCCCCCCGTATCCATCCCTGCTGCGGATGCTCGTAGAAACACGAGAAAAACATACACAGAGACAACCAGGTCCTGTGGGGAAATAATGATGAAACAGCCACTCTCTCTAGTGGGGAGTGCCATGGTCACCCTCTCTAGGGGAGAGCGTGCCATCCCCCTGCCAAAACAAGGTTTTATTCTTGAATACAAATACAGTTTGCAAATCACAAGTAGTTAGCTTTGAAAAGTACTGGCAGATCTCCTGCTGGGATCCTAAGCCAGAGATTTTGGGGTTTTATCATTTAAAAAGACTATAGGACTTAAAGCTTAGTTTCATTTTCTGCCCGTGACTTCATATTCTAATTAAAGAGCACCCTCCAGCAAGCAAATCTCACAGGATCTTTGATATTCTATGTCTCAGGCCGGATTACCCCGGGGGTCCGCCGACTCTGGTCTGGACTGCACCGCGCCTGTTATTTCCACAGGCCTGAGTCGGGCAGAGGAGACAAAGGCAGCTGGGAGACTTGGATTTCTCAAGGACTCAGGCTTTGGCAAAGCTAAGGGGGCAGGGGTTGATGTCGATCACCCCGTCATGTCCACATCCCCCTATGTCTCTTCCCTTAGGGCATTCCCACGTGATCGCGTCTGTCTTAGGTTCATTCTCTTTCCTAGAGAATTGTTACCCATCATTGACTGCAATCATGCAAAGGGAGCCAGGCATTAGAACAGGCAGCATTCATGCCAGGGAAATAAGTTTTGTCTCCTTAGTGTCTCCTGGTTCAGAGACCTTTTACTCAGCCACAGTCACAGGCAGTTACGGATTCCTAAGACTAGGCAGAGCGGCCCCCAACAGGATCTCATTTTTTTGATGCAGCTGATACATACAATGAAGCTGACAGTTAAGCCGAATCCTCTTCTTTATCTGTGATTTCCTCTGCTGTCTCATCTTAGGTCTACCACTGTAGGTTGAAGTTACTGAATGTGCTGTCCTCTCCCTCCCTGTCCTCTCATTCTATTTCTTCATACACTAGTATAATCACCACACCACTTCGATTTCAATGAAACACAAATCATTCCCAAATCTCTCTCTCCATAGACCTTTCTCAGAAATCTGTCTCCCTAAACCCTCATTTCTTCAACATTCATATCTGAATCAATCTTAAGTCTTAACAAATTTAATTCAGAAATGTAATCCAAATCTTCATTTCCACCACAGTCTTGGTTGTTCAACCTATAAACACGTCCCTCCCACATTGCAGTATTTTTCTTCCAATTAACTCTGTATTCAAACTTTCTGCTCCATGTTAAGGTCAAAGTGATCTTTCCAAGGTGAATATAGGACCTAGTCTCTTCCTCTGTTTTAAATGCTTATAATTGACTCCAAGTCCTATCAGAACTAAGACAAAAATATTTATTCTCGCCAACCATACCTGGCCCATCTCTGCAGGCTACTTCTCAAGACTCTGTCTCTAAGAGGCTAGTCACATAAAACTTTTTGTTTCTCCAGTATCCTACTTCTCTCTCCCATGTGAATTTTCTCACATTTTCTTCCAATCTCTATAAACTTTGCACTGTTTTTATTCACTCTAATTCTTATTCATTCTTTATTATCAATTCCTTAGTTACCATTTTCTGATTTCCTGCCATAGATAACTGGGATAACTCTTTGGGTTAAATTCATTCATTAATATTTACATCCCATTTATACTACCATTTGTAAGCCCTGCTTCATTCAAATTTCAGGAGGGCACACTCCAATCTTCACTACTATATCTAGGATTTAACAACTTCTGTCACATGAAGTTGCAAGGCGTATATTCTCTGACTAATGAATATATATATATTCCTATAGTTATGTATATACGTATACATACATATATATGTGATCGCAGTTGTTGAGTCTCAATTTTCTATCTCTTGATCTACATCTCACCATATGTCTATTCATATTAGCTTGACATATTGGATTTTATCCTTATCGTTCTTGCATATTTTAATGTAAGTACTACTTAGCCTCTAAATTAGGGTAATGAGGATTTACAGATTTCATAGGGTTTAACTTCAAGGTATTGCCTCAGAATCAATGCTCCAAAATCGTAGGTGATAAAAGACATAGTCTTGGTCAATATGAATACCTCAAAGCACAACAGGGTGTCTCAAAGTGAACTGCCCTAGCTCTAATTCATTACTACTCTTAACTACTTGTTATTTCATGGAAGATGTATAACATACTTTACACAGTTAAATCTTCATTGAGTTATTCACTATAATGCAGTTTATTTTTTCTATCATTCTTATTATTCCTATTCAGTTTTTACGTAAATTAAGTTTATGTGAATTATATATTAATTGCATTTAACATATAGGTCTATGAATAAACTTACACATGCATATACATGTATATGATTCTGTAGAAAAAATAAAAAAGTGAAGCAGCTAACATGAAGCTATGTGTATTTTAACTATAATTTATACTGCTAGATTGCTCTAGAAAACTAACAGAGCATGTAGGCAAAGTGTGTTTTCTTTTACCTGAGTCCCTGACAAGACTAGGTGTTAAGACTTTGTAAAATTGTTAGAAGTTATGTAAGAATTTACCAACCTGATACACGTATAATGACATTGTTTTTCTAAATTTTCTTGCATTTTTGATTGAATGATAATTTTCTTTTTAACTTAAACATTAAATATATTCCCTGTATATTCTGCCTGAAATTATACTCCTCTTGACTTCCCATCATTTTTACAGCATTAGATTTTTTCTTTTCACTTACAAATATTAAAATGCTATATATTTTACTCATTACCTTGTTTGTTATTATCATCTCTCTAGAACATAAACGTGAAAACAGAAGTTTCCCTCACTTTGCTTATCACTACACCCCAGAATTATCAGGTTGCTCAAGAAATATTTTAAAATCAATTCATAAATGAAATCATTTCAACAAAAGGAATACATTTCTATATTTTTTTAAAGATCACATCAAAACATATTTTCAGTTGAGCTCCAGAAATGGTAGAATCTGACTGAGGATTTATCACCAACTTATAAACTTGACAGGGTATTTGAAATCTTGGGAGTGTGCAGGTAGCTACCACATCCACGACACCATTGTTCATAAGTCAGATGGCGAGAACAAAGTCATAAATATAAATGCCTAGAGGTCCCGATTACATTGGATCATAACTGGTTTTAGGCATAACCTTTCATTTTAAAGCGTGGGAGACTTTAAATTACTAACTATTCCCAATGTTTTTCTCATGATTTTCAATAAAATTAGTTATGGTGTTCCAAAGATGGGATCAATTGGCTTATGTGGAACCTAAGGTTGAGTAGGGAAGTAACATCACTTCTTGGAGGGTGCCAAATTAGTCCTGGAATATTTATTCTAAGGGACAAAAGGAAGCCTCAAGGGTAGAGACTCAAGCAAAAATAAAGCAGCCTGGAGTTTGCTTTATGGCACTCAGAGCCTTCGCTTCCTGTGATTTAATGTGTACCACTTGACCCTCATTACTCTAGGCACTCAGTACAAAACTCTGCTCAGAGAAAATATTTTTATGAAGAACAGGTGTTACAGCAGTAGTATATAAATATAAAACAGTTAAGAGATTCAGCCTCATTTCATCAAAAAATTGTTTTGGCTGGAGCTTAAAGATTCAAGTGGCATTATTAAAGAACAGTTGAGGAAATTCCATAATTAGTCATGTCAAATGAGAATATTATTATTAGAACTCACTAAAATTTCTTTGACTGGAATCTAGTAGATTACATGTTTAATAAGGGCCCTTATTTGGCATACATAGTAATTAGCCTTCATGTTAGAAATACTGTAAATGGTTGCCCAGGTGATTTAAATGAGTCTTTAACCATGTTCATCTTATATAATAAAACATAAGTGTAAATGTCATTATAAAGTCCTTTGCATAAGTAATGTCATAGCCCTTGTTAAGATGAACATGGATTAAGATAGAGTGAAACCTTGGAAACTCTCCAATATTGCTTTGATTGGGTTTTGTAATATACATATTTACTGATATGTTAATGAAAACATCACAGAACACTGTGATGTTATATGATTTTTATCTGTTATAAAAACAGGCCTCAGGAAAACAATGAGGTGTGGTGAATGCTTTTTATAGAAACTGATTAATATCCAATTTAATTGGTTACATGTCAAAATGTGGCCTGCAGATGAATACAACATGGGGTGGAATTTATGCCTGCAACAAAGGAGTAATGGAATCATGCCCTCACAGGGCAGGGAAAACACACACACACACACATGAATGAAAGCACACATGCACACGTACTCATTCAGACCATAGGTATGGTAATCCAAGATAGAATGTACTTCCTATAGGTAAATATAAGCCTAATCCCTTCAGATTGATGAGTCACTGCAAGCCAAAGGTAGAGCAGTGATGCGGACCCTGGGCTGTGGGGTGTATGTCATTATGGATGAAATGAGATATTCACACAGACTATTGAGTCTGGTGGAGGAAAAGGGACGGTGTAGCTTTTCTCTCAAGGGGAGCAAAAGTCTTGGCCCTGGCTCCAATGAGTTTTTATTGTTTTACTGGGCACGTGACAAGAAGGTCCTCATTAACTATGCACAGGCTTGCTTTAGGTCATTACCTCATACAGAAAACAAAGGAGAGGATGCTGGTAATCACATCACAGAAAAGGGATATTTGCAAATGAAAAGGCAAAAGTAGTTGGACTAGTTGCACTCTTCCTTGGAAAGTTCAGCATGGTTTTTAGGAAGTTGCTTTGCAGTAAATGTCCTCAATTCAGGGTGAGGCAGTTTTAGCAAAAAGCAAGACTCATAGCAGCCTAGGTACATTGCAGGTCTGATTCCTCACGGGAAAATATATCTGTGGGTGTGGGTTCTGTGTATTTCCCAGTGGAAACTGGGCCTACACCACACAGAGTGGCCTCTCACAGAGCAGGATAATCCAAGACTGAATCAATGTGAGATTTCTCCTTGGTTGGGTGTAATCCAATGGTAGGCAATGGGTTCTAAAAGTCAAAAATAAAGTCTGTCAGTCTGGACCTTTCTGCTTCCATTCTTGTTGATTATGCTTAGATTAAATTACATCATTGAGCTGTCATTTCAAATGATATTTTTAAATTATGTGTGTCATTTAGAATTCTGTTTTATGGCATTATATTTGCAACACTATTCTAATCTTCAAAATTCACTCACACATTTAGAGACTTCATCTGATTTCCTAGGTCTGCTAAAAGAATTGGGGGGCTTTCACAGGCTGTAAGGTTATTTTCTAGCACAGAGGAAGATCTGAGAAAAACTCCACTATAAAAATTAAAGATGGCAATATCACACTCCCAATATTTCATATTTTATGGCATTACTATTTGTGTTTGGGGCCGACTGAAAATCTATTTTTATTATGCTTTCTGAGATGGCACTTTGAATTTAAGCCCCATTTTCCATGGCTTATAGCTTTTCCACTGAACACCTGTGGGGATAAGCTTCATCTTGCTGGTTCTTAATGCAGAATGAAATAATTCAAGAAGTTTAAAGGAAATGTTATTTTGTCATTTTAGACTTAAGCAACGACAAAAAATTTCTTTTTGGTTGTTCAAGAATAGTATACAGTTTCTATTATTGAATAATTCATAGGAAATTTTGATCCTAAGTACAAATACTTATAATTATAATCTATAAAAGACACATATGTTTAAAATTACTTGCATGAAATAAATAAAACATAATGCATATTTACCATATTCCTCAACCCATGTAATGCAGTTCTCTATGATCTGTCAGGACCACGAGAAGTTCTAAAATGCAGGCTTTGTGCGGGAAGGGCTGCTGTATTGAATCAAAATGAAAAATTTCATTTGCAGGAATGACTAACCACCTATTAAAAAGTCAGGATTTCAGTGGTTATTTAAATGTAGTCTCAGTGGTTTATGTAAGCTGTCAAATTTCCCCATTTTCCCATTTCACATTTGTATACATAAGGCTGTTTTTGATATCCATTTATACAAAATCAAATTTAAAGAATAATAAAAGGAAAAATCATAAAGCATAAAAATGTCTAAGACTCATGCACGGCTCCCTTCAGCTTAACCTTCAGAATTCTCGGAGGAAAAGGGGACTACTTATCCTTCCCAACACAGCAATTAATTTAGCGAAAATGCCTACCTTACTGAGTCAGCTTGGTAATCATTATACAGTCAACACTGTCAATTGTAGGCCTTATCCATGTAAGAAACAAGGAAAGAAATAGGGCGGGAAAGGCCACTCTCACTACACAGAAATGTGTAACCAGTAATATTGTTCCAGGGCTACCAATTGGCTTATGCTTAGATTGTAACTCATTTCTTTTTTTTTTGTTTAACCCAGTAGCAGAATGTAATTAAGTACTTTAATCATGTTTTTTCTACTTAAGGGATTTACATTCAACACTCCAATTTTACTTTGAAACACTGTATTGAATGGTTTCCCTTAAAATTTTATAAAATTATATTTTAGAAGATTGAACAATTAGTGCCTGTCTGCATAATTATTTCCCTTTTCCATTCAATATAATTTTGCAAAGGGTATTATTATTACTATTATAACTATGGTCATACAACAGTTTTAAGGAATTTTTGGTTCACTCTGAAAACTGATGTTCATTACCATATTTATGTATAGGTCTTGCTTAGTATGAGCTTTCCAAAATATTTATGAGCTGGTTAAAGTAACTGGAACTGCCCATAATCAATATATATCAGATCATTTGACCATATATCAATCTATTCAAAGAGGAAAAAGAGATACATTACTAGAATTTAGGGGACTAAGTGGCTGTTACTATGCCTCTCAGTGGTGAAAGTGAGGAGGGCTGGTGACTGTTGTTTCCAATGCCTCTAAAGAAATCATCAGAGTAAACAGAAATTTAGGCTCAGCTAAAGGAATGGGCATAGAACCAATGATGGTCCTGAACATCTATTTTTCTTAAAGTTAAATTGATTTTGGTTAATAAGATCATAAATGTTTCAAGTGCACATCTCTATGATATGTGATCTGTATATTGCATTGTACATCCACCACCAAAAGTCAGATCATCTTCTGTCACCATTTACTTGACCTCCTTTGCCCTCTACTACCCCTACCCTCCTTTCCTCTGGTTACCACCATACTATTGACTTTCTGTCAGTTTGTGTCAGCTTTTCTTCTTTGTGCATTTGTTCCTTTCAGTTTTATATCCCACATATGAGTGAAATCACATGGTTCTTAACATTTTCTATCTAATTTATTTCACTTAGCATAATATCCTCAAGGTCCATTGATGCTGTTCCAATTGGCAGTATTTCACCTTTTCTTGTGGCTGAGTAGTATTCCGAAATAGATGATTGGATAAAGAAGATGGGGTACATACACACAATGAACCTAAACATTTCTTTAACGTCGGTAACCACAGGGTTAGCAGAGTTAAAAATCAGTTAACATTATGGCTCCTATGGGTATGTAAGGAGAATGTTGTTGAGACTTAATAGGAAGCAATGGGTCCCTGTGAAAAGGAATGAAAAACGCTCATTTTTTCAGCTAAAGAAAATCTGTTAGTCACTATCTCAGACATGACTCTGGGCTTTCCTTGCTTGGGGAAGTAATCATATGCCTTCATGAGAAAAAAGTTTCTCTCACACATAAAATAATTTTCTTTAGTGACCTGAAAGCATGTGTACCCACCCTTGACTATTTAGGATGTCTTATATTAATCTTATCTAATATAGTTATAATATATATATATTTTTCTTCATTATTTTGTTAAACATTCCTTCACGTTTTTATTTTCTAAACAAAAAATAATTTGTTTCTATTTCCAGAAACTGTGTAGCTATATTTGTATGCTGGAAATAAAATATTATCCATACTAAAAATTGTTTTAAAAAGCAATTGTATTTTATAATATGTGTTGTTTCTGAATAGGTTTATTTCCACTAGAGGAAACTGTTAAATGAAAAAAAATTTTAAATGAATATAACTGTTTATTTTCTGCTATATTAGACTATCCCTTAAATGCAATAGATGCCATTTTGATTTTGAAACAAAATTTTAAGCCAACCCAAGATCTCGACATTTGTCATATCCTTTTCTGAAAGGGTTATATTACCTCTGCATATTATTTTTTATGTCAGCTCAGAGAATTTATTCATCTCATGTCATGGGAAGTTATCTTACTTTAGTAATATAATTTTTATTTCTTTTCAAAGGTCATTAATGAGGCACAACACACCCATAGAATATAGACTTATCTATATTAACTCTGTCAATGAAAGAATATTTGAAGGTATAATATCATATACATACTTATTTAAAATTGTGAAGTACTTCCGCTGAATTGAATTATATACTGCCTCTGTATGTATGGTGTGATGTTTTTTACATTGAAGTCTACTCTATCAAATATCAGCATATCTCCACCAACTTTCTTTGGGCTAGTGTTTGCACAAGGTAGCTTTTCCGTCCTTTCATCTCCAACTTTCCTCTCATGTACCCAGTGTGCAGCAGACACATGAGTTCTTGTATTTTATTCACTCTGATAAAATAATTTGTATAACTGCTTATATAATTCAATTTCTGTCAACTATGAAATTATTTGTTTCATAACTGACTGGTCATTTCATATTGAATAGTCTCTTATTTTTGGCCCTTTGAATTAAACTCTTTTGCATTACTTATTTGGGTCTATTGACTAGCAAGTTATTATTTAAAAAAATAATTTTAGAGGGATACCTAGAAGAAACAAATGAAAAAAATAACATTACAATTCAGCAGAAGTAATTATATATCATCTTATTTTGCATACGCTAGAGTCTTAATTCACTTGCATTTTATTTACCTCATTATTGCCATTGGTATCACTGTTCTCATGAATTTTAATTCTGCATTATTCACTTTTTATATAATAGACATTCATTATTCATTTGTATATTTACATACTGTTACTTTTTATACTATAGTTTTCTTTTATTCTCTCAATTTTTTCTCTTAGAAATATGATTATAATTTCCTTGGGTTCATCGATAAGTACTGTTCAATTTAGTCACCTGAATAAATGTTTTCTTTTTGCCCTCATTTTGGAAGAAAAGCCTTGGAGGAATCCATAGCAGTATGTCTGTTTGATATTATTTTTAGCTCTATTAAAAATGCCCTACTATTGTCTTCTGCTTTTCATCATTTCTGTTCAGAAGCCAGTTTTCAGGCTTACTATTGTTCTTTTGAAGATATAATGTGCCTATTTTTTCACCTCTGACCACTTTTGATATGTTTCTCTCATCATGTATTCAAGTATGGTGTGCTACATATTCATCTCATCTGGTCTTTCCAGAATTTCTTGAAGCCTTGGGTTGATTTATTTCCATCAGCTTTTATCTATTGAATCGATGGTTTTTACCACATTTTCTCTTTCTTCTTTATTTGAATTTAAATTACATGTAATGACCTTTTTGCTTCGGCCCGTGTATCTTACACTCTTTATATGCTTTTCATAATTTTGGTTAAATTGCTTCAATATGTATATTTACTGTTATCCTCTCTTCCAGTGTGCCAAACCTGTCATTGTGTCTAATATATTTTTAAACTCATTCAGTGAAGATCTACAGAAGCAATATGGACTGAAGTTCCAGTTAGTAGACTCCTCAGATGAAGTACCAATTAGATTGTTTTTGCCTTTCTTTGAGGAGTGGGGGCATAAATGATAATTCTTGTTTTTTGCTAAAGGCTCATGATCCCTGCTTTGCCCAATCTTGATGTTCTTATTGAAAAAGAGAGATAGTATGATAGCAATTTATTTTCCTCCTAACTCACAGACTTGTGTAGTATGTTTCATTTAACTCAACAGCTCTGTCTTAGTTAGAAATAGTTTAATAATTTGCGAAATCAGTACTGACTTAGCTCACAATTTGTTGGCCACTAAAATATCTCTAATATATTGTACATGTTAAAGAAAAAAGATAATCAAACTTTAAAATACTTATCCTATGTTACTGTTCTGTACTGATCATTTTTTAGAGAAAGAGGGACAGAGAAGCATGGATTTGTTGTTTTACTATTTATGCATTCTTTGGTTGATTCTTGCATGTACCCTGACCGGAGAAGAACCGTAACCTTGGTCTACAGGAACAGCACCCTAACCAACTGAGCTACCATGCCAAGACCTACCTTATACTACTCTTAGGTCCAATATTATAAAATCAGAACATCATGAATAAAACCTAAAATACTCTATTTACAGTAAAATTTGCTTTCCTGTCATTACCGCATATACTGGAAAAATATAAATACAAATTAAAAGTTTTCTATATGAAAATTTCAATCTTTTGGGAGAATTGGCAACACATAAATTACTATATAGTTTAAATACTTGAAAACAGTTCCAAAATAACCTAAACCCTAGAACTAATTGCAAGAAATCAATGGTTTGCCTTGAATGAAAAACGTGAAAACATCTTGAACAGAATTGTTTACTTGTGGAGTGACTTTACAGATGAGGTTTTTAAACTGGATAAGATTTGCCCATATTGTTAAGGATTATGGAGAGGCAATAAACCTAAAACATCATCCAGCAAAACAATACAGAATTGAAACAAAATATAAATGATGGAGAGCTATATCATTCAATAATGGGCCCAAAGATACTCTTCGTGGAGTGAAAAATATATAAGATGTTATTTTAAAGGATTAATATCTCGGTGTTTATCCACTATTATCTACTTACATGGATGACTTGCTGGTGGAAGTGAATATCAATATGTAAAAGGAATGCTGGGATTACTTTCTTGAGCGTATAATTCTGGGATGAAGTGACTTCTTCACACCTTTTCATGGAGTTATATTTTAGTAAACCATTTGACTTTCCTGACAACTTAATATTGAGAAATGAATGTGCTATACCAGAGCTGCTTAACCTCACTTAAAGTACGGATTCCATTTTAATGTCAAAAGTTCTACTATATTATCCTGTTTGCATGCAAGCATTGAGAAAGTACATAATAACAAAAGGTGACCATATAATTTAAAATTGCATTTTGTTTTATTCTTTATGATATTTTATATGGTATAACATTGTCCCTGGTTTACATATAAGCATTGGTAGAACAAAGTCAGTACAGAAGAGATGTATGTGCATATTAGTTGAACGGAATAAGTGATCAATAAAGTACACTAGGTATCTGTTGCCTAGAGAATGTGCTAAATCATAGAATTAGGCTTAGTTCCATACATCCATAAACTGTATATATAAAAGGTAAATACAGATGGTAAGATAACAGATACATTTTTAAATTATAAATAAGAAACTTACGTAAGGGTTAAAATCAAAATGTTTTAGAAATGTTTATTGGAACACCAGGAGAAAATTTATTTTTCAACTAGATATAAAGCTTAAAGATGTAAATTTAATGTGTAATGAATTAGCTTGATTTTTTGTAATTGAATTGTAATGAATATAACATATCTTTGTTACCAGAATAAAAATAATAGACAATGCATAATTTAGATAAAGACTAGAACCAAACTTTTTGTAAATAGAATTGTTCATAGGATATTTTCTCTGTCACTTGTTCATATTTTTGCTATTTACTTGTTTTCTTTTCTTTGACCACTTTAAATAATTTTTACTGTATTCTATTACAGTTGCCCCAATTTTTCACCCTTTACCCTCCTCTGCCCATCACCAACCCCATTCCCAATATCAATTTCCACATGTGTTGTCTATGTCATAGACATTAGGTATTTATTGTTTATGTCATGGACATTAGGTATTTATTGCCTAGAGAATGCACTAAATCATAGAATGTATGTCATTCATACATGTATGTCATTCATACCTGTTCTTTGTCTAGTCCCTTCCCTTCTTCACACCATTATCCCCCTCCACCTCCCTTCTGGTTGCTTTCAGTCTGTTCCATTTATACGCCTGTGATTCTATTTGTTCAGTAGTTTAGTTTCTTCTTTGATTCCACTTATAGGTAAGATAATATGCTATTTGATTGCCTTATTTCACTTAACATAATATTGTTAAGTTCCATAATGCTGTCACAAAATGTAGTTTCTTCTTTGTTATTGCTGAGTAGTGTTCCGTTGTGTAAATGAAACAGCTTTTTGATCCACTCATCTACGGATGCGCACTTAGGCTGTTTCCAGCACTTGGCTATTGTAAATATCATTGCTATGAACAGAGGTATGCCAAAGTTCTTTTGAATTGGAGATTTGGGATTCTCAGGGTATATTCCCAGCAGTGGAATCAGTCAGTGGATGTAAAGGCAATTCCATTTCTAGAATTTTAAGGAAATTCCATACTGTTTTCCAGTGGCTGCACCAGTCTGCATTCCCACCAACAGTGGACTAGAGTTCCCTTTTCTCCACAAGCTGGCCAGCACTTGTTTGTTGATTTATCAATGATGGCCATCCTAACAAGTATAAGATGATATCTCATTGTGGTTTTAATTTGCATCTCTCTGATAGCTAGTGATGTTGAGTATCTTTTCAAATATCTATGGGCCATCTGTGTGTCCTCCTTGGAGAAGTGTCTATTCAGATCCTTTGCCCATTTGGTTGTATGCCTGGTGTTGGGATATATGAGTTCTTCATATATTTTTGAAATCAAACCCTGTCCAAAGTATCATTAGCAAACATATTCTTTCATAAAGGCAACTCCCAAGGAAAAAAGAAAACCACTATATAATACTGAAAGGAGAATATAACCCTTGTAAACATGTGTGTATCCAACATAGGAACTCCTAAATATATAAAGAAAATATTGGAGGAATTCAAGAAAGATATTGAAAACAACAGTCATTGTATAGGGATTTTAACACCATGCTATAAATAGTGGATAGATCTTCCAAAGAATCAGCAAAGATATTGTGGCACTGCATAATATTCTAATTCAAACAGATTTGATTGATATACACAGAAACTTTCATCTCCAAAAAGGAAAATATGCATTATTTATAAGTACACATGAAACATTTTCAAAAATAAACCACATGGTAGGATGCAAAACATGCCTGAACAAATTCAAGAAAATTGAAATAACATCAAGCATTTATTCAAATCACAATGGATTGAGGCTAGAAACCAACCTCAAGGAAAACACTCAAATACATTCAAATACATGGAGATGGAATAGCATGCCATTAAATAATGAATGGGTTAACAATGAGATCAAGGAAGAAATAGAAAAGTTTCTGGAAACAAAGGAAAATGAAAACACAACAACAAAAAACCTATGGGACACAGTGAAGGCAGTATTGACAGGGAAGTTCATAGCAATACAGCCTTACCTAAAGACAGAAAAATCTCAGATAAACAGCCTGACCCTACCTCTAAAAGAACTAGAACAACAACAACAACAATGCTCAGAGCAAGTAAGAGGAAGGAAATAATCAAGATCAGGGTAGAATTAAATGAATAGAAACTAAAAGAACAATTCAAAGAATCTATAAACCCAAGAGCTGGTTCTCTGAAAAGATAAACAAAATTGACAAACCTTTAACCAGATTCATCAAGAAAAAAAGAGAGAGGATCCAAATAAATAAAATCAGAAACAAAAGAGGAGAAGTTACAACTGATACCACAGAAATATAAAGGATTGTAAGAAATTACTATGAACAGCTATATGCCAAGGAATCAGACAACCTGAGAAAAATGGAAAAATTTCTGAAACATACAATCTACCAAAGCTGAAACAAGAAGAAGCAGAAAGTCTGAAGAGACTGATAACAGCTAGTGAAAATGAATAATCAAAAATTCCCAGCACACAAAAGCCATGGACTAAATGGTTTCACAGAAGATTGTTACAAAAATTTAAGGAAGAGCTAACCCCTATCCTTATCAGACTATTCCAAAAATCCAACAAGAAAAAAGATGCCCAAACTCTTTTATGAGGCCATAACATCCTAATCACCAAACCAGGTAAAGACACAACAAAGAAAGAAAACTACAGGCAAAGATCTCTGATGAATATAGACGCTGAAATTCTCAACAAAATATTGACAAACTACATTCATCAATAAAAAGATCAGATAACATGATCAAGGGGGATCCATCCTAGGAAAACAAGAATGGTACAATCTTCACAAATCATAAGTGTAACATATCACATAAACATATTGAAAGACAAAGATCACATAATCTTATCAATAGATGCAGAAAAAGTATTTGATAAGGTACAGCACCCATTTATGATAAAATCACTCAGCAAAGTGGGAGTAGAGGGAGCATAACTCAACACAATGAAGCCCATGTACGAGAAACCTATAGTCAACATCATATTCAATAGGCAAAAACTAAAAGCTTCCCCACTAAGATCAGGAACAAGAGAAGGATGTCTGCTTTCCCCACTTCTATTCAACAAAGTATTGGAAGTCCTAGCCACAGGGATCAGACAAGAAAAATAAATAAAAGTCATTCAAATTGAAAAGGAGGAAGTAAAACTGTCATTGTTTGCACATGACATGATAGTGTACATAAGAAACCCTGTAGATTCCACCAAAAAACTACTCGACCTAATAAGTGAATTTGGCAAAATGGTGGGGTGCAGAGTCACTATTTGGAAATCAAAAACATTTTTGTACACCAACAGTGCAATATCAAAAACATAAATAAGGGAAAACATCCAATTTGTTATAGCAAGAAAATAAATAAAGTACCTAGGAATAAACCTAACCAAGGAGATAAAAATCTATACTCAGAAAACTACACAGTATTGAAGAAAAAAATTAAGGAAGACACAAATAGAAGCATTTATTGTATTCATGAATTGGAAGAATTAACATAATTTAAACGTCCATATTACCCAAAGCAATTTATAGATTCAATGCCATCCCTTTTAAAATACCAATGGTATATTTCACAGATATAGAAAAACATATAAAAATTATATGGAATCCTAAATGACTCTGAATAGCTGCAGCAATTTTGAGAAAGAACTACAAAGTAGGAGGGATCACAATAACTGATATCAAACTATATTACAAAGCCACAGTAATCAAAACAGTCTGGTACTGGCATAAGAACTGACACATAGATCAATAGGACAGAATATAGAGATCAGAAATAAATTCATGTCTATAAGGTCAATTAATATTTGACAAAGGGGGCAGAAGAATAAAAGGGAGTAAAAGTAGCCTCTTCAACAAATGGTGTTGGGAGATCTCAACAGCTACATGAAAAAAATAAAACTCAACCACCAACTTAACACCATAAACAAAAATAAACTCAAATGGATAAAAGAGTTAAATATAAGTCGCAACACCATAAAAGTACTAGGGAAGAACATAGGCAGGAAAATCTCAGATATTCCATGCAGCAATGTTTTCAACAATATGTCCCTTAGAGCAAGGGACATAAAGAAAAGAACACACAAGCAGGAGTTTATCAAAATAAAAAACTTCCACATGGCTAAAGAAAATATCAGCAAAATGAAAAGAGAACCAAGCATACGGGAAACGATATTTGCCAATGATACTGTGGACAGGATCTGATCTCCAAAATATAGAAAGAATTCACATGACTCCACTCTAGGGAGACAAACAATCCAACTAAAAAATGGGCAAAGGACCTGAACACACACTTCTCCAAGGAGGACATATAGATGGCCCAGAGACATATGAAGGGATGCTCAGCATTCCTAGTCATCATAGAGACAAAATAAAACCACAGTGAGATACCACTTTACACATGTCTGAACAGCTATCATAAACAAATCAACAAATCGCAAGTGTTGGTGAGATTGTGGAGAAAAGGGAACCATAGTACACCATTGATGGGAATGCAGACTGGTGCAGCCATTGTGGAAAGCAGTATGGAATTTCCTCAGAAAACTAAAAAAGGATCTGCCTTTTGACCTGGCAATTCACTGCTGAGATTATACACTAAGGACCTTGAAAGACCAATTCAAAAGAACCTGTGCACCCCAATGTTCATAGCTGCACAATTTACAACAGTCAAGTGCTGGGACCAACCAAAGTGACCATCAGTAAATGAGTGGATCAAAACACTGTAGTCCATTTACACAATGGAACACTATGTAGCATTAATAAAGAAGGAGCTCCTACCCTTTGCAACAGCATGGATGGAACTGGAGAGCATTATGCTAAGTGAAATAAACTGGCAGTGAAAGACAAATACCATTGATCTCACCTAAAAGTAGAACCTAACCAACAAAACAAACAAGCAAGTAAAATATAACCAGAGACATAAAAACAAACTCATAGTAACCAGAGGGGTGTGGTGAGGGGGAGAATCGGGGAAAGAAGGGGAAGGATCATCAGGGAATGTGTTGTTAAGGACCCATGGACAAAGCCAAAGGGGTGTAGGATTGAGAGTAGGAGGTGTGGGTGGGTGAGGAGGGGGAGAATTGTGGTAGGAAAATGGATACAACTCTATTTGAACAATACTTTTTTTTAAATTCCTACAAAAATGTATATTTTTCCAGAGGTGTGTGCAGTTCAATAAGTAGTAATACAGATAGATGAAGAGTCTGCTTAGTTTTCATCAGTAATTCTTTATTAGTAATTTTATATTATAAATGTGCCTTAGTCTTAGATTAATTTATTTGACTGTTTTTGCAATATGCCCATTCTAAACTTTGGGCAAGTATCATCAATTTTACCTTGAAACCTGTAAAAATGTAATTTAATTTAATTTAATTTACTTGGGCATCGTAATTGCTGACTGGGAAGCAAAACAAACAGACTGTGCTAATGCATGCACCTTCTACTCAAGAAAGAAGCTTACGGTGATTTGTTATTATAAAAACCATACAATAAAATGAGCTGTAACTAAGGAGATGAAGGAAAGTTGATCAACCAAAGTTTAGGAAAATCTAAAATAAGCATTCATTACAGTCCTGTTATTTCTTAATTGGAAGAAAAATGGGTAGTTGTGAATGGTACTGCATGAATATCTAGTACATCACACAAAGTGATTAGTTAGAGTCACAGGAGAAAAAAATACAACAAGACCACTAAATAAGTATACGGTATATTCTTTTAAACAATTTGTTTAAATATTCAACTTGTGTATTTAATATATTTAAAAATATATATCACACTGGAGCATAAACACAGGTTGGTGCATGTGTTTGATGACAATTTACATTATGCCAATTTTATCTGCTGAAATGTTTTCAAATATACTTCCTAGAGTGTGAGTGTTTGAAAAAAATCAGTGAAAGTTTACATAATATTTATATGATATGTATTCATGCTTATATAACATTCTTTGAACACTGTACTAGGGAGATAAAAGGTGTAGAGTTTTGTACTTTTATGAAAGATGAAGGAATACAAAAATATATCAAGTTGTTTATACAAAATAATGTTTTAATTGTAATTAAATTTCATATCAAAATATGAATTAAACTATTGCTTTAGAAATAAAAATATGAATAGGATTTTAAGAATGAATGAGTTATGTTTGTTAAGCACCTACTTTGATTTCAAAGTGTTGCATAAGTATGTACAGAATTTTTTTTAGGGAGGCTAATATTATTTTTCTATTATACAATAAGAGAAACCTGAGGTTCAGAGAAGTTAAATGGCATCATAAATTTGATGTAGTGACTGATATAACCAGAAAGTGTCTTTATTTTTTAGCTCTATATCAGGTTTTTTTCCTGAGATACAGGACATATAACATTATAACAGTTTCTGGTATATGCCGTAATGATTTGATATGTGTAGATAGAGGAGTGGGCAAAACTAGGACTATAGTTGTGAGTATGCAAAACACAGAGTTTACTTTTAATTTATATCATTTATTTTAAATTTGTATTATTATTTATAAATTATTATATTATTTATTTGTACTACAATTATAAACCTAATTTTGCCCACCACTGTATTGTAAAAAGATCAGTAAGTTTAGGTAACATTTGTTACCATGCATAGATAGTTATGGTATTTTTTTCTTGTGATGAGAACTTCTAAGATCTGCATGCAACTTTCAGATATGGAAAATGGTATAGTAAAAAGCTGCCATGATGTACAATACAATCTAATGACTTGTTTATTTTATAACTGGAAGATTACTGGCAGATTATACCTTTGACCATCTTCACCTATGCTTTTTGTCTTTAGCAGGGTTGTTGTCCTACCTTGTCCTCTACCAAAGTTCTTTCTGTTTTCTTCACTTTATTTCTATTATATGCTGAAATGTATTGGGAAACAGAACAACTGAGAAAAAAAATGCATAATTGTTTAGAGTAATGGACCCTGTCAGTATCCATGTTCCAATACTCCTTGAATAAATGGACTTACTGATTGAAGCAGTACCCTCTCTGAACTCTTTTCCTATTTCCGAATATAAAAACATGACCAATACATTGGTAAAAATATATTTCTTCATGGGATATCTGAAATTTTCCTGCCTATGTTTTCCTCTAGGACTTTTATGGTATCATGACTTATATTTAATCTTTAACACATTTTGAATTTATTCTGGTTTATGTATAAGTTGATGGCCTAGTTTCATTTATTTGCATGTACTGATCCAGTGCTCCCAACACCATTTATTTAAGAGCCTTTCTTTACTCCATTGTATGCTCATGACCTCTTTGTCAAATATTAATTGACTGTAGATTCTTGGGTTTATTTTGGGGTTCTCTATTCTGTTCCATTGATCTGCGTGTCTGTTCTTATGCCATTACCAGACTGTTTTGATTCTAGTGGCCCTGTAGTTTAGTTTAATATTGGATATTGTGATCCTGTCCACTTTGCTCTTCTTTCTTAAGATTGATTGCTGAGGGTATTTGGTTTTCTTCTGGCTCCAGTTAAATTTTGAAACATTTGTTCTAGATCTGTGAAATAGGCTATTGGTATTTTAATAGGAATTTCATTGAATCTATAGATTGCTTTGGGTAGTATAGATATTTTAATGATTTTAGGTCTTGCAATACATGAGAACAGTATAAGCTTCTATTTATTTGTGTCTTCCTTAATTTCTTTTCTCAGTGTTCTACAGTTCTCTGAGTACAGTTCTTTTACCTCCTTGGATTAAATTTATTCCTAGGTACTTTATTTTTCTTGTTGATATAGTAAATGTAACTTTTCTCTTATTTCCATTTTAGATATTTCATTGTTGGTGTATACAAATGCCACTGATTTGTGAATATTGATATTATATCTCACTATTTTGCCAAATTCACTTATGAGGTCAAGTAGTTTTTTGTGGAGAATATAGGGTTTTCTATGTACACTATCATGTCATATGCAAATAATATTTTACTTCCTCTTTACCAATTTGGATGCCTTTTATTTCTTTTTCTTATCTGGTCACTATGGCTAGAACATCCAATAATCTGTTGAATAAGAGTATTCTTTGTTGTGTCTTTATCTGCTTTGGTGATTAGGATGATATGCCCCATAAAAATAGCTTGGAAGTCTTTCCCTTTTTTTGAACTTTTTTAAATTGTTTGATAAGGATAGTGGTTAGCTCTTCCTTAAATGTTTTGTAAAAATCCACTGTGAAACCATCCAGTCCAGGGCTTTTGCATGCTGGGAATTTTTTGATTATTGCTTCAATTTCACCAGCTATTATCAGTCTGTTCAGACTTACTGCTTCTTCTTGTTTCAGCTTTGGTAGATTGCATATTTCAGAAATTTTTCCATTTTGCCCAGGTTGTTCAATTCCTTGACATACAGCTGTTCATAGTAATTTCTTACAATCCCTTATATTTCTGTGGTATCGGCTGTAACTTCTCCTCTTTTATTTCTGATTTTATTTATTTGGATCCTCTCTCTTTTTTTCTTGATGAGTCCAGTTAAAGGTTTGTCATTTTTGTTTATCTTTTCAGAGAACCAACTCCTGGGTTTATAGATCCTTTGAATTGTTCTTTTAGTTTCTATTCATTTAATTCTACCCTGATCTTGATTATTTCCTTCCTCTTACTTGCTCTGAGCATTGTTGTTGTTGTTGTTCTAGTTCTTTTAGAGGTAGGGTCAGGCTGTTTATCTGAGATTTTTCTGTCTTTAGGTAAGGCTGTATTGCTATGAACGTCCCTGTCAATACTGCCTTCACTGTGTCCCATAGGTTTTGTTGTTGTTGTTGTTTTTCTTTTCATTTGTTTCCAGAAACGTTTTTATTTCTTTTATTTCTTCCTTGATCTCATTGTTAACCCATTCATCATTTAATGGCATGTTATTCAATCTCCATGAATTTGAATGTGTTTAAATTTTTCCTTGTGGTGGGTTTCTAGTTTCAGGTTCTTGTGATTTGAGAAAAATGCTTGATGTAATGTCAGGTTTCTTGAGTTTGTTGAGAATTGTTTTGTGTCCTATTATTTGGTCTATCTTTGAAAATATCTCATGTGCATGCATTTGAAAATAATGCATGTTTTGGTTCTTTGGGATGAAAAGTTCTTTATATACCAGTTAAGTACATTTGATCTAAGGCACTGTTCAATGCTGCCATATCTTTGTTGATATTTTGTTTGGAAGATCTATCCATTGTTGACAGTTGGGTGTTAAAATTCCTTAGTGCAAGTGCATTGCTGTCTATATCTTTCTTGATGTCCACCAAGATTTTTTGTATATATTTTGATGATTCTATATTGGATGAATATAGGTTTATAATATTTATGTCTTTTTGATGGATTCTTCCCTTGAGTTTTATGAAATGCTTTTCTGTGTTTCTTCTTATGGTCTTTTTCTGAGGTACATATTTCTAATACCAGCTTATTTTTTCCTTCCCATTTACCTGGAATATTTTTTCCCAACATTTCTCTTTCAGAAATGTAGGTCTTTTGTTCTGAAGTGGGTCATGTTTTCTTATCCATTCAGCTACCTTATGTCTTTGGATTGGAGCATTTAAGCCATTTACATTTAAGGTTATTATTAACAGGTACTTATTCATTCCCCACCCCATGCCCCCTTTGTACCTGGGTTCCTCTCTGTCTCACTGTTTTTCTTTCTCTTCTTACAAAATTCCCTTGAGCATCTTTCATAATGCTGTTTTGGTAGAGGTATATTCTTTTAGCCTTCTTTTGTCTGGGAAACTCCTTATTTCACCTTCCATTTTAATTGAGAGCCTTGCTGAGTAGAGTAGTCTTGGTTGCAGGCTTTTGCTTTTCATTACTGGGGATATTTCTTGTCATTCCCGTCTGGCTTGTATTATTGAGAAATCAGCTCCTAGCCTTATCAGAACTCCCTTGTATGTTACTTCCTGTTTCGTTCTCCCTTGCTGCCTTTAAGATTCTCTGTTTGTCTTTAAAATTTGTCATTTTAATTATGCTGTACTTTGGAGTAGACCTCTAGATTCATCTTGATTGGGACCCTATGTGCTTCCTGGACTTACATGGGTTTTCTCCTTTCCAGGTTATGGAAGTTTTCAAACAGAGTTTCTACCCCTTGCTTTTTTTCTTTTCCTTCTGGTATTCCCCTGATTCGAATGCTGCTGTGTTTCATGTCATCCTGCAGTTTCCTTAAGCTATATTTATATTTTTTGAGTCTTCTTTAGTGCAGCTGTTCTAACTGGATATTTTTGTCTACTTTGTCTTCCAGCTCACTAACTTGGTCCTCTGCTTCATCCAGCCTGCTTGTAATTCTAATGTATTTTTTATTTCAGATAATGTATTCTTCATTTCTCCCTAGTTCTTGTTTATAGTTTCTATTTCCTTTTTAATACTGTAGTAGTTCTCACTCAGTTCCTTGTAGCTGTCAGTGAGTTCCTTGAGTATGCTTCTAACCATTCTTTTGAATTTTGTATCTGATAGTTTGCTTGCCTCCATTTCATCTAACTCTTTTATTGGGGATTCTTCCATTCTTTTTTATTGTGGGTTCTTTCTTTGTCTCCCATTTTAGATGATTCTTTTGTTTGTTTCTGAGATTACCAATGCTTGGCTTTGTCATCTGTCTCTGTACAGTGAGCGTTTGTGGTGGGGGTTCTATGGGACTCAGTGTTCGCAGTCCCTTCAATCTCCATGTCTGGATGGTCTAGCGTTGCCCTTTCGTCCATTCATGTGGGTTCTCTGGTTGCATTTGGACTTTACCTATTGGTGTCTCCTATGTTGGTGGGTTGTCCTCTCCAGTAGGTCTATGGTATTCACAACTCCCACCTTGTCTTGTATGCCATTATACACATATTGACTAACAAAGTAGTATTTCCAGGCAACCAAACCTATGCCAGCAAAAAGAAACTCCCTACCACATCGGCAGTCTCTACTGCAATTGAACTAAGTTTAATGAAGGTGAAGAGAGATTGCAGAAATTGTAAGATGACAAAGGGAATACAAGATGACTAAATGAGGAGAAAACATTATTGTGTGGTAAGAGGGAAGAGAATTGATAAGAGTTGGGATAGAACCGAAGCAAAGAAAGGGGGAGAGCAAAATTTACAATGTAAGTAAAACATGAAAGGGCAATGGGAACAATGGGGTAAGAGGAGGAAAGTATATACTATGAGGTTGGAAGTAAAATTGAAAAGTACTGGGCCAACAGGAGCAAAATTGCAGCAAAACCACAGTGGGGTTGATAGTAAGGGCTGCTAAATGAAGTTTCATAAAGACAGAACAGGAAATAAAATATTGTAGAAAATGAAAAGTAGATATGAGAAATCTACAGTAAAAAAATGATTTTGAGAGGATGGGGGAAGCATACTAGTAGATT
>PVIA01006605.1:5220-95175 GCA_004024845.1 Tonatia bakeri | reverse complement strand
GAGGATCAGTGGTGTAGTCTCTTTTGGGTATCCTGGTGTTCACAGCTTCCCCCTACTCTTTTTTGTGATCAGTTGGAGGAGTAAAGCAAAATGGGTTAAGACAGAAAACCAGTATTCTATGATATACAGTAGCAGCCAGTAGAGAAGAGGTGGGAGATCCTTTGTCTATATATAGTGTAAACCGTGATCTTCTGCCCCACTATCTACGTTTTAAAAAGTATGGAAAGATAAGACTCTTAGTGGAGAGAAAAGTGTCATTAGTTGGATCTACAAAGCTATGTGACAGCAAGAGGTCCAATTCTGAGGTAAGGTAGGAATAAAGAATAGTAAATAGGGGTAGTGTGTAAAAGAATAGAGGTAACCCCTACGTTAGTAGAGTTTAGGAAATTGCGAAGTGAGCCAAGATCTATGAGGGGTGTTGAGTTGTATTTACAAGTATATGAAATAAGTCTTATTTATAGTGATATTGAAGCAACAATCTTAGGGCAGATTCTATGAGATTTAGCCAACAAGAATAAGGAGCATAGAATCTTGAGTGGTGTACCAATGGGACCCAAGTGAGGGACAGTAAATTATCAACACATTGTGAATGTGATAATAGGGGGAACCTATCAATCGACAGTATAACCAGCTAAGCAAAGAAGATTATGTAGAAAGAAAAGAAAATACTATTGAAATAAAAAAATGTCAAAAAAGAGAGAAAAAGATAATATAAATTTGCATGCAAAAACAAAAACAAACAACAACAACCAAAATAAAACAACCAGCAGATATATTACAGGAGAGGTAGATTTGGAGCAGAAGCAATAACACTAAGATGGATGGAAAAGAATTATAAGGAATTGAGAGATATAAAAATATAGTTTTTTTTAAAATAAAATGTTGCTTAATAAACCAAATCAAGATGCAATCAAACAAACATTAGTAGGATAAGGGGAAAAAAAGAAAAGAAAAAAATAGAAAGAAAGAAAAAAGAAAGAAAGAAGAAGAAAACACAGAGAGAGAGAGAGAAAGAAAAAATAAAGAAACACCCACAACCAAAGCAAATTTAAAACACAAACAAACAAAAAAGAAACCCACACACACAAAAAACTCTTGTTGGTTTCTGACTGGCCAAATCGGTGTTTCTGTTCCTGCCAGTGCAAGCAGGCTGAGGAGCGAGCAGTGAGACTGCCTTTCACCTTTCTAAGACAGAACTCAGTCAGACTCAGGGCTGGCCGCCGGCTTTTCCCAGAAAGGATTGCTGCCTCCGTCTGGTTTCAGGACGAAGGCTGCGGGGGTGGCCAGGCGTTGCGCCCCTCCCCCCCACTGCGCCACCACAGGCTCCAAGCTCAGCTGAGCCCCCGCCTCTCTTCTGGTCATGGTGCCTGGGCCGGGACTGCGCGGGGTCCAGTACTTCCCCTCGTGGGCTCCCCGTTCTTGGACAGCGCCGTCTCTCCTCCGGTCTCGAGACCACCCTCTGAGGCTTGGGAAGGGTCACGCCCTTCCCTTTGTATCCGCTGCAGACCCAGCACCCGGGAAAAGCTGTGTCTTTTCTGGGTTCTCCGTTTGAGTGAGTAAACCCGCAGGGCGCGCGCCTGTGACAGAACGTCTCAGCTCCGGAAGACCTTCCCTGTTTCCGGCTGGGCTGTGGGGTCTCAGTCCACCCTAAAACCACACACACCCCTGTTTGGGGGCGCGGGCGCCCACGGGAAGGACTCCACCCCCACGACAAGGCCTCTCCTGGTCCGGCAGACTGGGTACTCACTGTTCCCTGTGGGTGCGCACAGCTCCTGCATTTCTGCTGGTTCCAACCCCTGACTGGGGACAGGGCCGGCTCCGCTCTCCCGGGCGCCCTCCGCGCCCAGCACGGGACCCTTCTGGCCTCCTACTGTCAGTTCTTCAATATCTGGATAACTTTTGATGCCCTATTTTCATAAATGTTGCGATATCCGTGGTCTCCTAGTCTGTTTCTCCTCAGATTGGCCAAATTCTCCCCTGTGCACTGGAGAGGGGGATCAAGACTCCTCCTCTCCAGCCGCCATCTTCCCTCTCCCATTTCCTATATTATTTTAACCTCCCCATGTCTATTTTCTACCTACCATTTATGCTACTTACTCTATACATTTTTCCCTTCTCTTCCACTTCCACTGCCCCACTAATAACCTTACATGTGATTTCCATTTCTCTAACTCTGTTCCTCTTCTAGTTGTTGCTTGGTCTTTTTTTTGTTTGTTTGTTTAGGTTTGGTTGTTAATAGCTGTGCATTTGTTGTCATTTTACTGTTCATCTTTTTTATCTTTTTCTTAGATAAGTCCCTTTAACATTTCATATAGTAAGGGCTGGGTGATGATGAACTCCTTTAACTTGACCTTATCTGGGAAGCACTTTATCTGCCCTTCCATTCTAAATGATAGCTTTGCTGGATAGAGCAATCTTGGATGTAGGTCTTTGCCTTTCATGACTTGGAATACTTCTTTCCAGCCCCTTCTTGTCTGCAAGGTTTCTTTTGAGACATCAGCTCCCAGTCTAATGGAAACTCCTTTGTAGGTAACTGTCTCCTTTTCTCTTGCTGCTTTTAAGAGTCTCTCTTCATCTTTAATCTTGGCTAATGTAATTATGATGTGCATTGGTGTGTTCCTCCTTGGGTCCAACTTCTTTGGGAGTCTCTGAGCTTCCTGGACATCCTGAAAGTCTATTTCCTTTGCCAGATTGGGGAAGTTCTCCTTCATTATGTTTTCAAATAAGTTTTGAATTTCTTGCTCTTCCTCTTCTCCTTCTGGCACCCATATGATTCAGATGTTGGAATGATTAAATATGTCCCAGAGGTCCCTAAGCTTGTCCTCTTTTGAATTCTGGTTTCTTTTGTGTTATGGTTGAATGTTTCTTTTCTTCTTCTGCTCCAAACTGTTGATTTGAGTTCTGGTTTCCTTCCCTTCACTGTTGGTTCCCTGTGCATTTTCCTTTATTTCACTTTGCATAGTCTTCACTCTTTACTCTATTTTGTGATGACATTTAACCAATTCTGTGAGCATCCTGATCACCAGTGTTTTGAATTCTGCCTCGATTGGTTGGCTATTTCTTCATCACTTAGTTGTAATTTTTTCTGGAGTTTGATCTGTTCTTTCATTTGGGCCATTTTTTTTGTTGTTGTTGTCTCAGCCTGCCTGTTATGTAGTAAGGGGTGGAGCCTTAGGTGTTCACCAGGGCGAGGCAACCCAGGTTGCTGTGTTGTGATGCTGTATGTGGGGGAAGGGTCTGAAAGGGAACAGTACCATTTACTCCGCTCTTTGCCAGTTTTCAGTCATTTCCCTTGCTACCCACAATCAACTTGGGCCCTTCTGGTGCTGACTCCCAGGTAGGTGGGTTTGTGTACATTGTAGGACGCTGTGGGTTTGTCCAATGAACTTTCCTGTGAAGCTGGGGGTTTCTCCTGCTGCTTCAATCCCCACAGGTGTTTTCCATCAGAGGCTTTGAGGCTTTATTTCCCAATACTGGAACCCTGGGTTGCGTGGTTTATATTGCTCCCATTTGTTCCTCCCAGCTTATCTGCCTGCAAATGTGGGACCACCCAGTCTGCAAGCCACTGCTCTGTCCTATCCACCAGCCGCTGCCTTGCCTGCCCTGGTCCTGTAGCTACTACCTTACCGTGAGTCTCTCCACCCCGCTGCTTGTCTCCACCCCTCCTGTTGGTCTGGATGAATGTTTCTTCTTTAACTCCTTGGTTGTTGGACTTCCAGACAGTCCAATTTTCTGTCAGTTCTGGTTGTTTTTTGTTTTTAAATTTGTTGTTCTTCTTTTGATTGTGCAAGGAGGCACAGTGTGTCTATCTGCCTGCCTCCTTATCTCTACAGTGATCATCTTTCTTTAGTAATTGGAAACCAAATATAATTGTAATAATATTATCAACAAGATTGAACTATAGAGATTTAATAATCACTAAAAGAAAATTAAAAAATATGCCCAGACTCCTGGGACATCAACTTCTGAGAGGAGAGTGGGGAGGCAGGTAGAAGACAGAAACAAAGAAGAGAGAATCCCGAGAAATGAAAATCCTTTTCTTTCTTTTGAAAGTAATATTTTTCTGAATAGCTTTATATAGATGATCTCTTTCAACTGTTCCAACAACTCTAAGATGTTGGTACACATATTTAGCCCATCTTTTAGACAATTAAACAGAGGTTTGATGAAGTTAATTGACTTATCCAGGTCATATGCCAGCACTATGGGTGGGCTGGGGGTGGTGCCTGGCTCTTCACATGGGACCACAGCCAAAGCAAGTGTGTGCAGTGTGACTTCTTACACATCACACTGATGATTAAGGGGAGGGATTAAACACAACAATTTTCCTACAGCAGACACAAAAGGATTTTGGAACTCCAAGACTCTAGTGAGAGTGTAAACCAGGTACAGAGTCACAGAACTCAGAGTTCATATTTCCAGCAAAGGGTATGAGCCAAGGCACAAAAACACCACAGTCAAGTAGAATTTGTTTTAGATTAGAAGGACACCTGTGACAGCATCACATCCAGTTTATGACTTCCACCAGCCAGATGAGGCTGCTGAGGTCCAGAGAAGGTAAGTGACATGCCCAGGTTCACATAACTAGTTAGTATTTTTGCCTAAGACAGTCAAGGTTTCTCACTGGCAATGCAATGTTCCTTGCCATCATGTGGCAGTGTGTCATTTGTTATAAAAAGAAGCAAGCACCTCAGTTGGAAGGAAGCATCTGTGTCTGCTGGAAACACATATCACTGAGATGGAACTAGGGCTATGAGGAACTGATTTGGTAAGGACTTCCTCAGATAGTATTGGAAAATTCATTATGTTTAATCGTTATTTAAAAGTAATATATAATTTAAAGACACTTTTATAAAAAAGTAAGAACAGATTTTACATATTTCTCATACCACATATATTTTTTTAAATGTATTTCATTTCTGTTGCACTGGGCGTTAGGTTGCCAAGGAGACAGTTATCAGCAGAACTAAGCTGTTGATGAATAATTGTCTGTCTTCAGCAAGACTCAGAGAGAGAATTTCTCAGCATCTCTACAGGATTTGGGCAGAGTTTGCCCAAACCTTTCCTCTCACCTTCCACAATCGAGCCAACAGCAGTCATTGCCATTGCCAACCTATGTCCCCCACACCTGATCAATGCAGGGATCCTGATAGGCTGCCACACCATTTGCTTTTTTTGTTGTTGGAGAGTTTTCTCTGTAAGCCAGATCAGGGAAGGACAGAAGTGTCAAAATATATTGGGAGAAGCCCTCCACCAGTGAGTGATGGATGACCCCAAGGGTGCTCTCCACTGCCACCCCATGCCCCAGGGAATTAATCTCTGTCTGCCCAGATTGTTGATGCTAATACACCCTTTTTTGGCTTCTTTTCTATCTCTACTTTACACTGTTCTCCAACTAGTGCTTCTTCGAATCATCTCCCAAACAAACTTACATTCAGATCCTGGTCTCAAGTCTGCTCCTGGGGCAAGTAAAATGAGATGGTCACGTTGTGAAGTAAGACCTAGGTAGGTAAGTAGGAGCTAGGGGAAGTGTTTCCTGTCTCCTGTTCTTTCTAACTTCATTTGTAAAATAATACTGGAAAATGGGATTTCCCAAGCTTTCCCTCTTTTTTTTTTTTTCAAAGTGTACTATAGACCAGAGTAGCCTAAATCCAAATGCAGTGTGCTCTGAATGACAGTTTCCCTCCAGCAGACACAAGTGGATTTGAGGGACACCCAAACCCTGATGAGACTTGTAAACCAACTACAGAGTCCTTGAAATAGAACTCTTGAGTTTATATACCCAGAGAAGGATTGACCCAAGGCAGAAAACACCACAGTGAAGCAGAATTTGTTTTAGATTAGACAGACATCTGAGAGAACATCACATGCAATTTACCACTCAAACAGATGCAGCTCAGTCTCAGCCTGGACCTGCTGGCTTCTCCTGCTAAATGAAAAAAAAAAAATTAGTTGAGAGGGGAAAGCCTTCTAACCTTCAAGCAGCTTCTGCCTGGACCTTTCCAGTTTAGCTTCCTCAGGTTTAAAGAGCCCCAAATCCCAGCTGAGACATATCATTGTTGGACATTCATTTGGTGTATTAAATAATCTTCAAAAACTTTTCTCATGCTCAACTAATATTCCTAACCAGGAATATTCAGAAAAGAATTTTGGGTTATAAGCATCTCTGCCCCTCTGTTATACAAAGGGATAGGATCTTAAACTTCCTGGAAAGGATTGAGTCCTCTGGCACCTTCAGTGTTACATAGGAACAGCAGGAACCACCCACCACCCACCTCAGACATACAAGTCGTTCACTTTTCTTCACAATGTTAGAACTTACACCTTTCTTCTTCTACTTCATTTCAAAATCTGAAGATGAACTAACAATATGAAGGTTTTCTTCACTGTCACACCAAGTTGCATGTCATCGGCACTTAATAACACGATGATATCACAGCTGTTCTCAAACAGCAGCAGAGTTCTTTGCCAGCTCTTTAAAAATGTCCTAATATTTCTGGGTTGTTCAAATGAAGACTGCCCTTTGCTCACTCTCTTAAAGTTTCTAATGCATGAGTTCTCTTGCTAAGTACTCATGAGAATTACACTGTGGCTTTCCATCTATTCCTCACTGGCCACATCATTTTCTTCTGCAAGGAGGGAGAAAGAAGAAATTTTCTGAGGTTGCTGATCAATTTGTGAAAAATTACCAAGTTTGGGCATACCCAGTCAAGTGAGAATACATTTATCATTAGACTCAGTAATAATTCTGGCTGAATAGGCAGAATGGGGTAAGAGCTAAGAACTCAGACAGATAGACTTGAGTTCAAGTTCAGGCTCCTCTATTCCCCAGCTGAGGGACCTGGGAAAGTTAGTGTACCTCTCTGAACTTTGGTTTTGTCATAGAGTTATTGTGGGGATTAAAGGGATCTGAGGATTCAATTTATTTCTTTAGGTGAATACAGCACCACTCAAAATAAGCAATCAGGAAGGGTATTGTGGTCATCAGCTTTTGCCAGCCTATCACTCTTTCCTCCTCCTTCTGGGGATCCAATTATTTTTTTCCCAGGGGATAACCTTTTATACATGTTGTGTGGGGCCTGCTACCTTTCTTCTCTCCAGAGATAAAGGAATGAGTCTCAGGTTTCCCTCAGCCTCTTACCCTGACCACAGTGGTAGGTGCAGAAATGTACCTGATTAAGCAGTCTCTATTCTGAGTCCTTCCTGGAATTTTTTTTATGGTCAAAGATATCATAAAAGACTCTTTCACTGCTGTGTTGGTAGAGTGAGGATTTTACACATATGGTGGCCCCCTTTCCTGCTTGGTTGCTCAGAAAAGCAGAACCTTGAGAAGATATATTTTATCAGGGTTTTAGTGTAGGAATTTGACCATTTGCAATCGTAAGAGCTGGTTAAACATCTATGTGAGGCTGCTCTTTCTGTGTTTGGTGCAGGAACCTGAAATCTGCACTGCAGACTGTTAGGGAGAAAAGGTGACATGAAGTGGAGGTAGCAAAGATAAGCTGAAATCTTGTAAGGATAAATGGGAATTCATGTGGAGAAACTGGAACCCATGCTGGTCTCTCCTCACCTCTAAGTTACCCTCTTTGATGATGGAGTTGAAGCTGGAGAAGCTAGAACCCTTCATCATAGAGCTAACCATGAGCTTGGCCCAGGAGTCAAAGGGGGTGAAAGGAAAAGTTCTATGAGCCTATCTCCACAGGATGAGGGGACATTCAAGTGGCAGCGGCTCATGGCTTGCTCTGGTCTCCCAAGCATGAGACAGATAGGATTGTTGTTTTTCTTCCACTTCCCAAATGCATGCAAAATGTTTTTGTGTCTCATACCGTCCTGGAACTATGTAGAGAAGTGGACTCTCAGAAACATTGTTCCAGCTTAGCAAAACAGACAGAACACACCTAGCATACCAGCTACATGATGAGAACCCATTCAGGACATGGGGAGAGAGCCAGGGAATTGATGAGATCATCTGAGCGCCTGGATGCAGCTGCTCCAAAGTTGTAACTATCCCTAGAATTTCTGCTTATGTGAGCTGCCCAGCTTATGCTGGTTTGAATTGGGTTTCTGTCTTTTAAACATGAAAGTGTCCTAATATAATTAGCTAGTTCAGCATCTGACAATGATTCAGTTCAGGAGTTGTAATAGAATTCCAATAAAGACTTTAGCTTTGGCATGGCAATTAGAAACACACCAGAAAGCTCTTGGATAATAGGGAATGACTATTATATAGCATTTTTAGTTTTGATGGGTAAAGATTCCTGGATAAACATTTGGTAAGAATTGGCAAAGAGGCTTATGAACAAAACATAGTTAATGCCTTTTATTAGCAAACTACCAGGGGCAGGTGTAATCTTTGAAGGAGAAAAGATGACATACATTGGGAAGCTGAAGGGAGACCCAGACAGGACCTCACAGGTGGGAGGCCGTGAGGCAGGCCCATGCACCTCAAAATTTCATTCTTGTTTTTGCAAGCCAAGAAACCTCATCTGGACAGTGTGCATATACTTGACCAGCTTTGGGGGATAGGGGTTCTGGCCTCTCCATACCCTAAGTGGATGGATAAATAAATCAGTGTAAATTAATTTACAAAGAGTGTGTGTGTGTGGGGGGGGGTATTTTTCCGGCAACTGGAATCCTTGCACCTTTCACCTAGAACATATCTTTCTAGAAACAGTTCATGTAAGATATCCAATTAAGACTTAGAATATTTTCTTACAGAGCATGAGATGGTTTAAGGGAAATTTTATCTGAGCTCTGTACCAGCCTGCTAAACAATTCTTATTCTGTAAAAGTGGACAAAATGCTTGGGAGTATCATAAGACTAGGGTCTTCTTTTCCTCAATGATTGTAGGGAGTCAATTCTACTCTCAAAAACACTCTTTGATTTTTGTGATTGAGTCTTAAGTATTTCCCAAATCACCTAGTTGCCCCAGTTACAGATGATGTCTTTGGGTATCACATATGCAGATGTTCAACCCCATCATTAAGAACAGGATTTAACAACAACAAAAAGGTTTTGAAAAAAATCCCTTACTTCTTCTCTTTCTAAATGAAAATTATTTATCTGCTCACAATACCTCTGACACACCTTTGTGGACTACTGATACCAACCACTTCTCCAGTCCTCTGCAGACACCAACTGGGTGTCCTTTGATTTAATTTAATTCTGACATTAACTACACATAATTAGCACAGACCCCTTAGGCTAAGGGCTCAGTGCCATAAGACTGCCCCCAATTTCAGGGACTTCCAGCCAGGATGGAGGCATAGGTAGATACATTTTGTCTCCTTGCACAACCAAAAGAAGGACAATAACACTTTAAAAACAAAAAATAACCAGAACTTCCAGAAAATTGAACTTATTGGAAGTCCAACAACCAAGGAGTTAAAGAGGAAACGCTCATTCAGATTGGTAAGAGAGGTGGAGATGAACAGCCAGGGCCGAGAGGATGTGTGGCAAGATGGCAGCTGGAGGACCAGGTGGGTGAGGCAGCAGCTGGAAGACTGGGGTGGGCAAGGTGATGGCTGGCAGATCAGGTGGTGCAACATTTGTGTGTGGATAAACCAGGAAGAACAACTGGGGAACAAGACAGACCTTACAACCCAGGATTCCAGCACAGGAAAAGAAAGCCTCAAAACCTCTAGCTGTAAAAATCTGCGGGGGTTGTGGTGGCAAGAGAAAGTCCCGGTCCCACAAGAGAGTTCATTGGAGAGACCCACAGGGTCCTAGAATGTACAAAAACCCACTCACCCAGGAATCAGTACCAGAAGGGCCCGAATTGATTGTGGGTAGTAGGGTAAGTGACCAAAAGCCAACTGAGAGCTGAGCAAGTGGCATTGCTGCCTCTCTGACCCCTCTCCCACATACAGTGTTACAATGCACTGACTTGGGTTGCCCCACCCTGGCGAATGCCTAAGGCTCCACTCCTACAATGTAACAGGTGTGCTGAGACAAAGAAATATGGCCCAAATGAAAGAACAGACCAAAGCTCCAGAAAAAATACAACTAAGTGATGAAGAGATAGCCAACCTATCAGGGGCAGAGTTCAAAACACTGGTAATCAGGATGCTCATGGAATTGGCTGAGTATGGTCTCAAAATACAGGAAAAAGGGAAGGCTATGAAAAGTGAAATAAAGGAAAATGCACAGGGAACCAACAGTGAAGGGAAGGAAACCAGAACTCAAATCAACAGTTTGGAGCAGAAGAAGAAAAGAAACATTCAACCAGAACACAATGAAGAAACTAGAATTCAAAAAAGTGAGGAGAGGATTAGGAATTCTGGGACAACTTTAAATGTTCCAACATCCAAATCATAGGAATGCCAGAAGAAGAAGAGGAGGAAGAAATTCAAAACTTATTTGAAAACATAATGAAGGAGAACTTCCCCAATCTGGCAAAGGAAATAGACTTTCAGGATGTCCAGGAAGCTCAGAGACTCCCAAAGAAGTTGGACCCAAGGAGGAACACACCAATGCACATCATAATTACATTAGCCAAGATTAAAGATGAAGAGAGACTCTTAAAAGCAGCAAGAGAAAAGGAGACAGTTACCTACAAAGGAGTTTCCATTAGACTGGGAGCTGATGTCTCAAAAGAAACCTTGCAGACAAGAAGGGGCTGGAAAGAAGTATTCCAAGTCATGAAAGGCAAAGACCCACATCCAAGATTACTTTATCCAGCAAAGCTATCATTTAGAATGGAAGGGCAGATAAAGTGCTTCCCAGATAAGGTCAAGTTAAAGGAATTCTTCATCACCCAGCCCTTACTATATGAAATGTTAAAGGGACTTATCTAGGAGAAAGAAGATAAAAAATACAAATAGTAAAATGACAACAGACTTACAACTATCAACAACTAAAAACAAACAAATCAAAAAACAAACTAAGTAAACAACTAGAACAGGAACAGAGTCACAGAAATGAAGATCACATGGAGAATTATCAGCAGGGAAGTGGTTGGGGGAGAATGGGGGGAAAAGGTACAGGAAATAAGAAGCATAAATGGTAGGTACAAAATAGATGGGGAAGGTTAAGAATAATACAGGAAATGGAAGAGCCACAGAACTTATACATATGGCCCATGGATATGAACTAAGCTGAGGGGAAATGCTGGTTGGAGAGGTAGTGCAGGGTGAAGGAGAATAAAGGGGAGAATAAAATGGGACAACTGTAATCAATAAAATATACTTAAAATAAAGACTGCCCCCAACTTCAGACACCAATTGAAAGTAATGGGTAATCAGGTTACTGGCAACTGCTGTCCACGTTGGCTACAAATCAGGGGTTTTCATGACCCCCACCCAGCTTTCTGGCTCAATAATTTGCTATAGTAGGTCACCAGACTCAGGAAAATACTTTAGTTATGTTCATTAGTTAATTATATAGTATATGATAAAAGATGTAGATAACAGCCAGATGAAGAGCTGTATTGTTGAGGTGTGGGAGGGTCCTGAGTACAGGAGCTTCTGTCCCTCAGAAGTGGGGGTGTGTCACTCTCCTGGCATATGGATGTGTTTCCAACCCAGAAACTGTCCAAACCCTCTAGTTTAGGAAGTTTCCTGGAGGCTTTATAATGTAGACATGACTGATTATTAACTGAATTTCCAGTCCTCCCCTCTCTGAAGGATGGAGGATGAGACAATGCTCCCAGCCTCTAATCATGGCTTGGTCTTTCTGATGACCATCCCGCATCCTGAAGCCATCCAGGAGCCCACTCAGAGTCGCTTCATTGGAAGAAAAGATTCTCCTATCCCCCAGGAAGTTTCGAAGGATTTAAGAGCCCTCTGTCAGGAACCAGGAACAAAGACCAAAAATGCATTTCTTGTAATATCACAGTATCACACCTTCCAAGCCTTTTAGGTACCAGGCAGTGTACAGCTGTGAATGGGACAACAAATAAAAGTATGACATAGTCATTCCCTCAAGGAGCTCAAAGAATCTCCCTTGTCACTTTAGATACCATTCTTCTATTTATGCAACCTGAAATCCCATTACTTTTTTTGGAAGGACACTGCATATTGAGCCTATCATCTAACAAAGTCCCTACATTTTAATTTTTCTCCCCATGTATTAAGCCGACTATCTCCTATCCCAAGTCTTTCCTTCAGTGGATATTTAAAAGTTTAAACACAGGACATTCAGAACACTATGCAAAAAATTTTTTAATTACTTTTATTCTCAAGTATTGACTGTCTCAAAGCCCAAAGACCTCTGCCCACGAGTGTGGGAATTGGAGAGAGCTGGTGGGAAAGATGGATTTCAGGCCATCACTGCTCATTGCTTCCAGTTTCCTTCCTTGGGGCAAGCCTCCTTCATCTCTCACCAGGAAGCTACAGTTACTTTGTAACTGGTCACATTGCTTCTAGTTTTGTGTGCCCCCTTTACGTAACCAGCATGTCACTTAAAATGTTCATCAGATCATTCCACTCCCTTGTTTAAAGGTCTCAGCTGTTCTCCATCACAGCTAGAATATACCCCAAACATCTCAGGGTTTACAAGGCCTCACCTTTATCACCTGCTTCCCCCCTCATTCATCACATTCCTGCTTCTTGGGGCTTCTCTCTGACTTGAAAGCCTTGCCTAGCTGGTCCTCCTTCTGGTTCATCAGACAGGAAATACTCTGCTGTCTCTCCTGGGTGGCTCCTTCTCCCCTATCAGGTTGCAGATTAAATTCCACCCCCACCCAAGAAAGCCTTTTGGTCCACCTAGCTCAGAAGTCTCTCCACCTCTTCCGTACTTGTTTATGTCACCTTTCTACTTATTTTTCATCACTGCACTTATCAATATCTGAAAATATATTATTTGTTTCTGAGTATCGACCATACCTTCCACCCCCAAGATTCCATGAGGATGGGCTGTTGAGAGACCCCCATAGCAGAATGGTTCTGCAGTTTCCATTTGACTTCGAGGTGGGAAAGGACCCCATGTGCTTTATCATCCTTTGATGGTTTCCTTTAGCTCTGCCCTCATCTTTGTAAATAGCTGTCTTCTTCATTAAATAACTGTCCTTTATTACTCCAGTGAATGGGCCAACTCTTCCCTCCCAGGTGCCTAAGGTTTTAACTTGATATTTTGTGACAAGGAAGGAGACACTTGAGCAGATGACAATGCTGAATGTTCAAAGGTCAGTCCTCTGCATTTTGGTCCAAGCATTAGGGCTGTTACCACCCTCCTAAATACTGAAAACTTTTTTATCTCCCTCCAGTGCCTGGCATTGTGTAGGCCAGGGGTCCACAACCCCTTGACTGAGTCCCGTTAGGAAACTCGCTTGACTCCCACTGCTGCTGAGGTCTTCCAGTCTTCCACGAAACCGGTCCCTGGTGCCAAAATGATTGGGTACTGCTGAAGTAGACACAGACATTGTAAGTTATTGTATCTCTAAAAATTAAGCACTGAATCAGGCCCTTTATTTATAGCTCATTTTATAAATGTGAATTAAAGCAGGCCAGTCTTATGACACTCATATTTATTATCCCCACTTCAAGGCTTGGATAGTTAAATACTTCAGTGAATAAACTTAGAATTCATTAAGTCTCATTTTCTCATATTACATATATTTGCAATCCACTCTCTTCCCTGGAAGTTTTCAAACAAGAACATGAATACTGGCTCTGAAGTCTATTAACATATTCTTATAATATTCCATCAATTAGAAACTCATGTGTGGCTTCCTAAGCCAGCCACCCATGGAGAAAACTTAGGTGCTTGAGGCTACCTTATTGTGTGAGTGCTTTCAAATTCCACTGTTTTTTTTCTTAAGTTCTCTTTAGCTCTGAAACACCACACAGGTAATGTTGTGTAGAAATACAGCTAGGAAAGCTAACTTTTCACCTTTAGGTTGATATTAGGAAGGTTTTGGTAATCATTTATGATTTAGTTTTCATTGATGAATAGTTTATGGTTTAGTTTTCAGTGGAATTAGAATTGTTAGGTCCTAACAGATGTGATATTTCTGAGATAATTTGGAGACCACAGCTAATTGTACCACAGAGAATGGGAGTTTCCACGGTCTCCTTTAGCTTCTAGGTGTATAGATGTATCTAAACCAGTCCTGTCACCATGTGTAAGGCTGCCTTTGGAATACCCTGTTAACAACTGCAGGAGAAAGGAGGAGGAGAGAAAGAGAATATGGCATATTCATTTGGAGCATCTGAGGAGAGCTTAGGTTGTCTAAGTAGCTCTAAGTATGCCTAAAATTAGATACCACTCTAGGATCAGCTGCTTTTGTTGGGAACTGTTTGTGTGGTAGGATGGAGGAGTTAGAATGTCTAAGACTTTTGGGCTGAACATCTTGGACCTGAAACTTAGTGAAGAGCACTAGAAGGAGTCAAGCCAGTCAGCCAACATTTATTTACCTTCTATTACATGCAATCCAATTTTAGATGCCAGAGATAGAGCCCTGACCAGACAGACAATGCTTTACACAAAGCTTACTATGGGCGGGCATGACTCTCAGTGTTTCATAAGCAACTTCAATTAATCCTCCTCACACCCTGCGAAGTAGATGTTGCTGTCACTTCCAGTCTAAAGTTGGGGAAACTGAAGCTTAGAGAAAGTAATGTGCCTAAGACCACACAGCCAGTAAGTGGGACTGAAGAGATATGTATGCAAAGAGAGAGAAAGAGAGACTGATTTTGTGGAATTGGCTCATGAAACAGTGAAGGTTCCAGTCCAAAGCCTGCAAGGTAGGCCAGGAGGCTAGAAACCCAGGGAAAAAGTGTGGTCCAAGTTCAAAGGTATTCTGTTGGCATAATTCATTTTTGCTTAGTGAGCTCAGTCTTTATTCTATTGAGACTTTCACCTGATTGGATGAGATCCACCCACATTTTAGAAGGCAATCTGCTTTACTCAAAGCCCACCAATTTAAATGTTACTCTCATCCAAAAAACATCTTCATAGAAACATCCTGAATAATGTTTTACTAACTATCTGGGCACTGGCTAAGCTAACACATAAAATTAACCATCACAACCACTGTTAGGAGGTAAATTGTGTCTCCCTGAAAAGACATGTTAAAGGCCTAACCCCTAGTACCTCAGAATGTGATTTTATTTGCATATAGAGTCATTGCATATGTAACTAGTTAAGAAGATGTCCTATTGAAGGAGAGTGAGATCTTAATGCAATAAAACTGGTGTCCTTATATAAAGAGAAGAGAGACAAAGGGAAGCTGGCTTTGTGAAGACAGAGACACAAGGAGTACACTTGTGCAGATAGAGTCAGATGGGAGTTGTGCTGCCACAAGTGCAGGAAGATCTGAGACCACTAGAAACTATAAGAAACAGGGAAGGATCCTCCCCTGGAGGCTTGAGAGGGAATGTGGCCCTGCCTACACCTTGATTTTTTACTTCTAGCCGTTGGGACTGTGAAAGAATGGATCTCCATTGTTTTAAGGTACTCAGTTTATGGTATTTTGTTAGGAAACTAATACAACCACTGTGCTATGGGGCCTCACAACAACTCTGCCTTTGGGAAGCCTACCTTCTTGGAGAGAGGAGGGGCAGATAATAATCAAAAGACATATGAGAATCATATGAGTCATGAAAGACTTTTGGTGCTAAGTTTGTATGGTGAGGATTTTATTCATATGGTTGTGCCCTTTCTTGATGGTTTTGCTTAGAAAAGCAAAACTTTTAGAAGATATATTTTACCAGGGATTTATTATAGGGATTTGACCTTTTACAACTGGAAGAGCTAAATAGCCTGTGTGGGGCTGCTGTTTCTGTGCCTGGTGCAGAAACCTGAAGTCTGCATGGCAGATCACTGAGAAGAAAAGATGGACATGAAGTGGGACAAGCAAAGGTAAACTGGCATCTGCAAGGTAAGTGTCTTGGCATAGGTCAGATATTGAGGAACTGACAGAAGAGGCTCAAGATCACCTTATTCGTGTTCAGGGATTTTGCATTACTCCGTCATATCTTTTTTAGAAGCCTAGAATTTTTTTTCTTAAAGAAACCTTGAAGACTTCACCAGATGTGTAGGAACTGAAAAGTGTCAACTATTCATGAGCTCTAGTTAAAAAATGATCCTTTTCCAAGATGAAATATAGTCAAATATATTTAGTAACTATTTTGTAGTTTGGAGACCCAGACTAATAAAAAAAATTCTTACTCTGCTAGATTTTCCAAATTTTCTAAAATAGTAATGTGTTAAAATAATAAATATTAATATAAATAAAATAATAATGTGTTGAAAAAATAGACTGAGCAGTTCCCCCTCTAGGTATTTATCTAAAGAAAACAAAACACTAATTTGAAAAGACATATGTGCCTTTATGTTCACTGCAGCACTATTTATAATAACCAAGTTATAGAAGCAATCTAGTTGTTCATCAATGAATGAAAGGCTAAAGAAGTTTATATATATTATTCCACTATATATAATAGAATGTTATTCACCCACAAAAAGAATGAAATCTTGTTTTTTTGTGAAAACATGAAGGGACCTCAAGGTATTATACTAAGTAAAATAAGTCAGACAGAGAAAGACAAATACCATTTCATCTCTCTTACATGTGAAATGTAAAATAAAAAATCAAGCTCATAGATGTAGAGAGCAGATTGGTGATTACAGAGGTGGGAGGTAGGAGAAATGGGTACTTTTTTTTTTTTTAATTTTTTTTTAAAGATTTTATTTATTAATTTTTAGAGAGGGAAGGGAGGGAGAGAGAGAGAGAGAGAGAAACATCAATGTGTGGTTGCTGGGGGACATGGCCTGCAACCTAGGCATGTGCCCTGACTGGGAATCGAACCTGCGATGCCTGGTTCACAGCCCGCGCTCAATCCACTGAGCTACACCAGCCAGGGCAGAAATGGGTACTTTTTAAAAATCTAAATAAATTGAATTTAAAATGAATATGTTTTAAATAAAACATAAAGCAAAATTATTCTTTAAAAGAAAAATCTCAATGCACATTTGAACCAGGTATCCTTCTCAAGCAGGAGAATGTGAATTTGCTGGCTGCTTTCTGAGTTAGTCAGTCACATGTTGGTGGTATTAACTATGTTACTAAGTGACAAGCTCTACAGCACTTTATCCCTTCTCATCCCTCCCTGGCTTCCTCAACCCAATTTATTCCTCCTGAATTTGTGTTCATCCTGACACAGTCATTGATTGCATTAACATTTATTGAGTTCCTACTATGTGCTAGATACTGTGAAAAGCATTGGAATGCAGAGATGGAAATGACGTGATCCTAATCCTTGAGGAGTTCAGAGATTTATTGTAAACTATTCCTACAGTGTCTACATTTTACATAGCAGTAAAGTTCAATAGTTAAGAGTCTGAATTTGGGAGTCAGACTGCCCAGGTTCAACTCTTGTCTTTAGGAAATCTGATAAATTTTTCTAGATATCATGTGTAAATAATAGATGATGTCGATGACAGTAAAAATAGGTAACACTTATTTTGTCCTTACAAGTTTCTAGGCCCTGGGCTCTTTCATGTGGATTTCCTCCCTTTAATCCTTACCCAATCCTGAGAAGCAGTTATTTTCATCATCTGAATTTGACATAAAAGTGACTTCACTTTAACGGGTTAAATTATTTACTAGCAAAGGCAAGTGTTGGTGGTGAGCTACTGCTGAAGGACACCTATGTGCTACATGTGAGTAGCCATGAACCTATCCAACCATGCTCACTGGGGTGGCAGCCACCTGATCCTTGGCACTGAGCTCCAGAAGGCAATCTGAGAACCAATACAAACTTTCAAAGCAAACTACAGTCCCTGATGGTTAGGGTATATCAATTAAACACAGGCCTCCTGTCTCGGTGAATAACAACATCCCTATGAAAAATGTTGGCTTTCAAAAGCATTTCTTCCCTTCCCTTTCTGTTGGCACCCACCCAGATGTCTACTCGCAGTGCTTCTGGGCCTGTTAGGGATGCTGGCAAGGCCTTGAAAAGAAATCACTCCCCCAGGAGCACTGACCATGTTTTGAAGCTCTAGCTGCTGGTACACACCAGTTGCTCAAGTACCCAATCACAGGATTCGTTGTGCCCAGGTTTGTCAGCTCCCAAACCTGGCCTGGGATTTAACACTTATAAATATGTTTCACAGAGAAAAATATAGGTGACTAGACTGTGGGGAAGGAAGGAGGGATGGAGGGGAGGAGAAGAAAAGGGGAAAGGGTTGGAATGAAAGGGAGGTGGTGGAGGGTAGAGCCTGTTGCAAGGCAGAAGACTGTAAAAGGCTCACCCCATCCTGTTCCTTGTAAAGGAGGAACCACTGAGCTAACCTAGAGTATGCAAACTCACAGTTTTGAGTGGATATTTCCTCTGTGGTTGAAGTCAGGCAGTGAGCTTGCAAACATGACTAACTTCTTCAGGGTCTGTGACAGGTGGAAAGGGAAGAGAAAAGAGGAGATCTGGTGGTAGGAAAAAGCCAGAATTCCACACTGCAAGGAGCTAGTCTGATTCTTGGTTCCCATTGGTGACAAGGTAGGTGCAGAACTGAGAAGACATCATCAGAAACTTTTATTGTGACCTAACACTGCTGAGGCAACTGCGTGTAATCACTGGACTCCTCCTTGATCATGGCATAGACCTGTATAGGTATAATTCAACTTGACCTTGTGTGGTGAATGGCCTGAGCTGTGTATTACTTAGGCACAGTCACATCATGTCCTGGACTGTGAGAGTTTGACAAGTACTGTTGGAAAGGTTATTAATATACCTCTAGGGTCACTAAGTTACTGTGTCTTTCTGAGCCTCAGTTTCTCTGCTTATAAACTGGTGAACCTATGTTTTTAGGGACTTTTTGGAAGATTAAATAAAGTAGAGCATATCAAGTGTTTAGTATTGTAGCTGACAAAAAGTGTGCACTCCTTGCAAGTAAGTTCTTATCCCTCAATCATAGTGAACAGACAGAGCTTTCAACTTGGTTTTTAGTAAGGTGTCCCAGCACTGCAGATATCTGAGGAAGCAAGCCCCAGACTTGACCCAGACCAAGGCAATGATATAACCAAGTGCAAGACAGAGTTACTGGTCAGGGTGTGAAGATGGAGAAGCTCATGCCTGGACTGGGAGCAAGCCAATCAATGGTGAAAGAAAGCCTCACATCTAGAGTGCTCTGAAAGCCAATAATAAAATGTAAAATCAATGGGGAACTGACAGCAAGCAGATGGTGGGGCCAGGGGCCAGGAATAAAACGTCTCCATTCTGGGAGCAAGCAGAGAGCCCAGGGCCACAATCCTTAGGACAGTGAGTGTGCTGAGTGTTCAGGTGAAGGCACCTCAGAGCCTGTGACTTGTTAGAGAGCCTATCTCCTGGCCCACTACCCACTGATATGGGAAAAACACATGGGAAATGAAGCTGTTGAAGGATGCAAACCTGGCCCCAGCATGTGCTGTTCTGTTAGTTCAACCTGGGAAAACACACTTACAGCACTAACTTCAGTTGCATTTTTTCATGGGTAGATAACACAGTCTGGAACAGGGTTATGGACTAAATATTATGTTCCCCCAAATTCATATGCTGAAATCCTGACCAATGTTATGGTATTAAAAGGCAGAAGGTTTGGGAAGTGATTGAGCTTAAATAAGATCATGAGGGTGGAGTCCCTATGATAAGATTAGTGTCCTTATAAAATGAAGAAGAGACCAGAGTTTTCTGTCTCTCTGCCATGGAAGGACAGAGCAAGAAATTGGCTATCTATAAACCAGAGAGTTCACCTGAAGAATAACACCTTGGCTTGGACTTCCCAGCCTCTAGAAAAGTAAAACATAAATGTGTGACATTTAAGCCTCTCAGTTCATGACATTCTGTTGCAGTGGCCTGAACTAAGACATGCAGAGATTCACAATATTTCTCAGCTGAGGTTCATACACATTCACATATCTGCGCATACATTTCTGAGCCAGGGACTAAAGCAATGTAGGACTGTTGAAAAAATATGTTTCTGTTCATAAGTTCATAACGCAGAAGAGAAAAGTAGATTAGCAAACATTTAGCATCCAGTGTGTCAGGTACAATAATGGATTTGTTAGGTCACGCAAGTGTAGGTAATTCTATGTGGGGTGGCAGGTGGGGTGGGAGGGGAGATGTTGCTGAAGAGATGCCGATCCTTGCCTGACCATACATGTTCCCCCACCCATACCTGTTCCAAAACCATGGTGGCCAGTAGACCATGGCCACAGCTGCCATGATGTGTGCTGAAGAGCAAAGTGAGCCAATGGAACTATTTTAGGAATTTTTGTAGTAAGTGCAGGAATGAAACCTCCAATGGGCAGTGAAAGATGAAGAAAGAATAGAGGAGAGGCTCAGAGTGAAAGAGAAAGGAAAGAAAATGTGTGTGTTGCATGTACGTACTTGTGTGTGTGTGTGTGAGAGAGAGAGAGAGGAGGGGTTGGGGGGAGAGAGAGAGAGAGAGAGAGAGAGGAAGAGAGAGAGAGAGGGAGAGAGGGAGAGAGAGAGGAAGAGAGAGAGAGAGGGAGAGAGAGAGCGCGCTTAATTTTGAAAGCTTTAGACCCAGTCCTATAGGTCTAAAGAGGCATGACTATATTTGGGGCATGGCTATATTTGGCCTCTGTCTCATCCAAAGAGGTATCACAGTTTAAACCTTGCAGTTTGATGTCATGGTTCTGCATGTGTGTGTAAGCCCTAGGCTGAGTGTGTTACAGAAGGCATGACCCTGCTTGTCCCTTGGTGGATCCATGTACTTCATTTGGTGTGAACACTTCAATGAGCTGTGTGTGCTCATTGTGTAGTTAATATGCATATTTTGGGACAAGATGAAAAGAGGGGAAAGGAGTGAATAATTAGCAGGATAACAAATGAGCATCCTATTTCTATCTCTATTGTGAAGGCTGACCATTTATTTCAACCAATGTGCTTGGTGAATGAAAGCACGTGTGAGGTATGTTCAGATTTCATAGCCTAACTCTTTAGAGTAAAAACACTCAGATTTAGCCTATAATTTAAAGAAATGAAGCCAGTAATTAAGTCATAATGCTTAAACTAACAAATAGCTTTTTTATAAGCAACGTGTCAATTGAACCTGGTTCTTCTTGGCTTCAAGTTCAGTCCAGAGTCATTAGATAAATAAATATATTATCATGTCCAACACTGCTTCATTTTTCAAAAATAAATGGCATAAAAACTGATTAAAGCCTAAACCTAGTACAGTGCACCTGGACTATTGGAGAATGGGCAACATTCAGAATCCAGAAGGGCCTTAGGGTTTCCAAATGAATTAGTCCACCAGAATTAATTTTTTTTCCTCTAAGCTGTGCAGGGAGAGGGGTCAACCAGGTAGAAGGGTATCTTTGCCCATTTTAAACTCATTAAATGAAAAGCATATCAAAGGTGGCCTTGTGAACTGGGCAGTGTCCACAGTTAATAGCTGGAGAGGTGAGCTCAGCCCTGATGCACACTTTCTCCTACCCAGTGTACTTAAGCAGGTTGAGCACCTGCAGAGGCTTCACTCCAACAGATGGCTAGTGAAGCTCTGACCAAGGCTCAACAGCCTATGAGAAATGTTCCGGAAACCTCCAGGACCCAGCAGAGAGAAGCCAAGCAACCCCCTACAACATGCACATTTATCTCAAACTTCAAGATTTAAGTTAGATCTAACCCTGAATCATCCTCATCTGTAACATTAACACTCCAGCAATACATATTTATTTTCCTGACAAAGGGGCCTGGAATATGCCACCGCAAAATATGCCAGTAGGGCAGAAGGATTATTTTGAGCTGAAGGCAACCAAGAATCACCAAATGCAGGAAGAGGCCTGATCTGCACTTCCCATATCTGCCTAAAAGGGTATAAATTTCCCTTTGTGTACATGCCTCCCCAGAACCAGACAAGGAAGAATGACTCATCACTGGAGACTGGTAGTTGACATCAAGATAAGTTTACATAAACAGACCTTCCTAAAATAACCCGTATCTTCCATTAGTTCTCCCATATATTTCCTAGTCAGTGTCCCACAGTTTATCATCCCTTGAAGCCCAAATCCCCTTTCCTTTGTTAAATCACTCCTATGTCATTCACTTCTTTTCTGTGATCTCTTGCTCATGTAAGTATCAACAAAAGTTGTGTGCCTTTTCTCCTGTTAATCTTCCTTTTGTTAGTTTAATTCACAGGCCCCCAGCACTAGACAGAAGAGGGTAAAAGAAAGTTTTTCTTCCCTGACACTGTCATGGGGCTAACTTCAGAACATAAGTGATGCTTATTTGTTTAAAGGGATAAAAATAAAAGGAGTCCCTACCCATGAGGACTTGTGAAAACAATAAAGTCCAGTAAATAATAGTGTATGTTTATAAGAAGGCAAATATGACTAATATCAAATGATGGCATGGATATGTCATAGTGTGCACTCTTCCAACTCATGGTGAGCACATAAATTCTGTGAAGCCTTATTTTAAAGGCAATTTGGTAGGTATTATCAAAACTGAAAATGTGCAAACTTTTGATCCACCAATTCCACTTCTAGGAAATTTCTAAAACATACTTGCATACATGCATGAAGTCAACATGTGAGCATTTTTATTGCAACATTGTTTTTAATATTATGTAGGAAGAACAAACTTTCCTCTGTCCTCAAGGTTCTTCTCACTGGTCTAATAATCAAACATGAGACAGATTAGCAAAAGAAAATAATCAAATATAATGGTAACCCTGCATTCATAAGAAAATCAGAAACCCCACATGCATGAGAGGTTCAGAGATAGAAAGAGGCATGGTGATATATAAGACATCCTGGGTTAGGGATAAGGTAATGCACCTTGGGAGCTTCAGAGGGTTATTGCAGGATGATAAGAAAAACTGACATTTAGTAAATAGAAATTTGCCCTTCCCTATAGATAGGTCAAAAGAAGTTGTCACTGGTAATTTCTTATCATGGGCAAGGCCCCTGATTCAAATTCTTCTAGGTAGTTAAAGGAAGGGGTAGAAGTTTCTCTTGAGCCTGAAGCTAAAATTGACTTTGGTTCAAAGTAATCTGAATACCACTGAGGCACATGTTGGGGTCCCTTGTTGTGAACCCCTACAAGATCAACACACTGAAAATCTTCCAAATATCCAGCAATAGGGAAGTGGCCCCAAGGAGTCAGTAGACTTCCATAGCCCGTTGTGTGGGAGATTTCCAGGACACTGAAAGTACTCAGATGACAAGTCACAGAAGTAAACAGATTTACAAAATAGATCATAATAAAGTCCAACCCATAAAAGAAAAGATCAGTAAATTGAACTTCACTAAAATTTAGAATGTCTACTCAACAAAAAATAGCATTGAAAGAATCCATAAGTCCATGAATTGAGCAGATAAACAAAGTAATACAAGGATGGGCAAAAGTTTGGTTTATAGCTGCAAGTATGTGAAAGAGTTTATTCTTATATTATTATTATTTATTACTTACTGCATTATTTTCTATACAAATAACTATTGTGGAGGAAAACGGGCCACATACTAAATCTGACAAGCTCAGAGGGAGGCCTGCATGGTGGCCTTACAAACTTAGAAAACTAAAGTAACCATATAAGATGGCCTGAAATTAAAACTCTTTAACTAAAAGCAAGTCGTGGTGAATAGTCATTGTCTTAGGCTAGAATCTTCCGCAAAAAAAGTCAACTTTTACCTTAATTGAGCCTGCATTTTCTTTTTGCATCTAAGACATCATAGCTTTGGAATGTCAAGTTAATGCCCCCTTTTCTGAATCTCTCCAAGCAGAAAAACACCAGAGCAAAGACCAGAAACCCCCTCATTGTTATTATTATCCTGTTAATTATAAACTGTTAACTGCCCTGTACCCACCTGTGTAAAAGAAGAATGTGTCTATCCAATCCAGCGATTTCCTCACTTTTCTTTCTCCTGCCTCCCAAATCTATAACCAATAGATTTCATGTAACCCCTTTATGCCTCCTCTTTTGACTATAATGTATAAAATAAGGTGGAAAATTGCCATTCTCCGGAGAATTTTCTTAACAAATTGGGGTTTTGCTTCTCAGCAATTGTCATCAGTTTGGCTCAAATAAGCTCATAAAAATTCTTACAGGTTTGGATGTTTCTTATATTGACACTATAAACCTACTTTTGGCCACCCCTGTATGTCTATACAATGGAATATTATTTGACAATAAGAATAACCAAAATTCTGATACATGCTACAATTTATTTATTTTATTTTTTAAAAATATGTATTTATTTATTAATTAAGACAGGGTAAGGGAGGGAGGAAAAGAGGAAGAGAAACATTGATCAGTTGCCTCGTGCAGTGCCCTGATCAGAGATAGAACCTGCAACTTAGGCATGTGCCCTGCTGGGAATTGAACCAACGACCTTTACTTTGCAGGATGTTGCCAAACCAACTGAGCCATACCAATCAGGGCCAAACATGTTCATTTTTAAAACGCTAAATAATGATGATTGGCAGAAAGTAAAATTTCCCTGAAATCTCATCTTCCCCCATGCCCAATAACCATTATTAACATTTCAGTGTATGTTTCTCTAGTCTTTATTTTATTAACTGACATGCATGTATGCATAAAAAATGGGATATATTTTATATATAATGTGTATGTATTTATCTAAGACATATAAGTATATATAAGTAAATCTTTTATAAGATTATACCTATTATCTACATATACTTGTGATAAGTTTTTTAAATGGTACATAGTATCATGGACATTTTTCCATATAAACCTACCTTATTGTTTTAGCAGTAACTTATTCTGCATTGTATGGCTATACAATTAAATGATTTCCAGTGTTTTACTCTTTTTGTTTTATTGTTCAAGTAGTTTCCTCCGATTTCCCCCTACAACTCCACCCCATCCCAGCCATCCCCACTTGCCACCCTTGAACCTACTCCTTTGGTTTTGTCCATGTGTCTTTTATACATGTCTCTGGGCCCTTTTGCCCCCATTATCCTGTCCCACCTCCCCTATGGCTACTGTCATTTTGTTCTTAATTTCACTGTTTCTGGTTATATTTAGATTACTTGTTTTGTTGATTATGTTCCACTTATAGGTGAGATCATATGGCATTTATCTTTCATTGCCTGGTTTCTTTCACATAGCATAATGCTCTCCTGATCCATCCATGCTGTCACAGAGTAGGAGCATCTTCTTTCTTTCTGCTATGTAGTATTCCATTGTGTAAATGTACCATAGTTTTTGGTCCATCCATTTACTGATGGGCACTTAGTTTGCTTCCAGCACTTGGCTATTGTAATTTGTGCTGCTATGAACATTGGGGTGCATAGGCTCTTTTGAATTGGTGTTTCAGGATTCTTAGGATATATTACCAGAAGTGGAATTGCCAGGTCAAAAGGCAGTTCCATTTTCATTTTTTTGAGGAAATTCCATACTGTTTTCCTCAGTGGCTGCACCAGTCTGCAATCCCACCAACAGTGCACTAGGGTTCCCTTTTCTCCACAACATGCCAGTGATTGTTGTTTGTTGATTTGTTTATGATGGGCATTCTCAATGGTGTGAATTGGTATCTCATTGTGGTTTGAATTTGCATTTCCCTGATGGCTAGTGATGCTGAGCATCTTTTCATATGTCTCTGGGCCCTTTGTATGTCCTCCTTCAAGAAGTGTCTGTTCAAGTCCTTTGCCCATTTTTTAATTGGGTTCTTTGTCTTCCTGGAGAGGAGTCATGTGAGTTCTTTATAAATTTGGGAGATTAAACCCTTGTCTGAGATATCATTGGCAAGTATGTTTTCCCATAGAGTTGGTTCTCTTTTCATTTTAATGCTGTTTTCTTTAGCCACACAGAAGCTTTTTATGTCGATGAAGTCTCATTTGCTTGTTCTTTCCTTTATGTCCCTTGCTTTAGGGGACATATTTATAAAGATGTTGCTGCGTAGAATGTCTGAGATTTTTCTGCCTGTTTTTCTCTAGGACTGTTTTATGGTGTTGTGACTTATATGTAAGTCTTTTATTGACCTTAAATTTATTTTTGTGTATAGTGTAAGTTAGTGATTGAGTTTCATTGTTTTGCATGTCTCTGTCCAGATCTCCCAAAACTATTTGTTAACGAGACTATTTTTACTCCACTTTATGCTTCTTCCCCCTTTGTTGAATACTAATTCATCACAGAGACTTGGGTGTATTTCTGGGCTTTCTGTTCTGTTCCAGTGGTCTATGTGTCTGTTCTTATGCCAGTACCAGGCTGTTTTGATTACATGGCCTTGTAATACAGTTTGATATCAGGTATTGTGATCCCTCCTACTCTGGTCTTCTTTTTCAGAATTGCTCCAACTATTTGGGGTCATTTATGGTTCCATAGAAATTTTTGAAATGTTTGTTCTATATCAGTGAAATATGCCATTGGTAGTTTAACAGGGGTTGCATTGAATCTGTAAATTGCTTTGGGTAGTATGGCCATTTTGATGATGTTCATTCTTCCAATCCATGAGCATAGTACATGTTTGCACTTGTTTGTGTCTTCCTTAATTTCTTTCTTCAGTGTGGTGTAGTTTTCTGAGTACAAGTCTTTTACATCCTTGGTTAGGTTTATTCCTAGGTATTTCATTTTTCTTGTCACTATATCAAATGGGATTTTTTTCCCCTGATTTCTGTTTCTGATATTTCACTGTTTGTGTACAAAAATACCTTTGATTTCTGAATATTGACTTTGTATCCTACTGTAATTAATTTATTAGGTTGAGTAGTGTTTTGGTGGAATCTATAGGATTTTCTCTGTACACTATCATGTCATCTGCAAACAGTGACAATTTTGCTTCCTCCTTTCCAATATGGATGCTTTTTATTTCCTTTTCTTGTCTGATTGTTGTGGCTAGGACTTCCAATACTATGTTGAATAGAAGTGGTGAAAGTGGACATCCTTGTCTTCTTCCAGATCTTAGTGGGAAAGCTTTTAGTTTTTTCCCATTGAGTATGATGTCAGCTGTTAAATCTCTCATATATGGCCTTTGTTATGTTGAGGAATGCTCCCTCTATTCCCACTTTTCTGAGCATTTTTATCATAAATGGGTGCTGTACCTTATCAAATGCTTTTTCTGCATCTATTGATATGATCATATGATTTTTGTCTTTCCCTTTGTATGTGGTGTATTACATGTATTGACTTGCAAATTGGGGGGGCTCCACCTGCAGGGACCCCCATCTCTTATGGATGACAATAAATCAACCAAGACATGATCTGCTTGGGGAGGAAAGGTGGCAAATGTCTCAAAGGACAAGGACCAGGAGTCTGTTCCTCAGTGGGTTTTTATGGGGTTCAATTTACATAAGAATACAGGGCATATACGTAAAGCTCATCAGTCACTGTCAGGCAGTAATGATCAAACAATAGATAACATTGAAAGAACTCTGAGGGCTTATTCTGAGTCAGGGTCAGATAGCTAAAGGGTCATAAGACTTTGGGGAAACAAACTCATTTATTGCTTGGACCCTTATCATTTAAGTTGAGGGTGTTCTTAGCAAAGCAGGTTTCACAGGATTTTATGCATTCTTCTTTAGACCTGAGCACTCCAGGAAACCTCCCCTCTCCAGCACAGGGAAGCACCCACCTCCAGCATTGTTTCAGGCTGAAGGCATTTTTTCAGGCTTAAGCCAGACAGGGGAAGTAAGGCAGCCAAGAGATTAGGAGGCTTCTTGCAGACAGAATGAGGACTCAGCTATGTCAAAGCTGGGGGGCGAGGGTCCAGCCCCCCCGAGTCCTTCCCTGAGGGCCCCTTCATGACCATGCCTGTCTTAGATTGTCCCTCCTTTGAGGAATCTTACCCATCATTGGCTAACCAGTCATCCACTTGGGGCCAAGCAGGGTAAAGTAGAAGAGGACAGAGGTGGTGCCCCTAGAAGAAGGATAAGCTTTGTCTCCTTAATGGCTTATGATCCCAAGGTCTTTTTATTCAGCCTTAGCCACAAGGGGTTACAGTTTCTGAAACCAGGCAGGGCAATTCCCAACTGCAAATATTGTACCATCCTTGACATGTCACAGTTTAGATGACATTTGAAAATTTTATGCTAAGTGAAAGAAACCAGTCACAAAACACCACATATTGTATAGTTTCATTATATGAAATACCCAGAAAGGCAAATCTAGGGAAAAAAGGCAGATTAATAGTTGCTAGTGCATGGGGAAGGGGATGTGGGAGTTATGGATATAAGATTTCCTTTTGGGGTGATGAAAATATTCCAGGATTAATATTTGCCAAACTTTGTGAACATGGTAAAAACCACTAAATTGTGTGCTTTAAACATAAAATTTATGGTATGCAAATTATATCTCAATTTTAAAAATTGCATTGAAATACAGCATTAAGAGAGGAAAAAGGCAAACCACAGACAGTGAGAAAAAATTTACAATATGTACATCTGACAAAAGACTCATGTTAAGAATATTAAAGTGCTCCTAGAAACCAATAAAAAAAAGACAGACACCCTAACTTAAAACAATTGGCAAAAGACTTTCATAGGCACTTGCCCAAAGTGATAATAAAAATGACCAATGTTTATCAAAAGATGCTAAATATGTTTAATCATCAGAAAAATGTAAATTATAAGCACAATGAGATACCACCACTCATAAAGCAGAAGGCCAATAATCAATAACAAGTGCTAGTGAGAATGGAAGCATAGTGCGCCCTCATACCCAGCCAGTGGGAATGCAAACTGGAGCAGTTGCTTTGAGAAAACTGTTTGACAGTATCTTGCAAGGCAGAACATATATCTATCCTAGCATTTTTTTCTCTAAGTATAGATTTGACAGAACCGAGTGTATATGTCCACCCAATGACATGCTCAAGAATAGTCACAGCAGCTTTGTTCACCACAGTCCCCAAATGGAAGCAAACCAAATGTCTTCCAGTTTGAGAAAGGAAAATAGCAGACTATTACTAAGCAATAAAAGTGGAAAAACTAAGGAGACAACATGGATAATCCTCCCAGACAATATCTAAATAAAAAGTCAGTCACTAAAGAGTACATATTAAGTAGCTCTATTTATAGGAAATTTAAGAAAAGACTAATTGATCAATGGTGATAGATGTCAGAAGAGTGGCTACTTTTATAGAAAACTTGTGATTAAAAGTGGGTAATAGAAAACTTTTAGGCCAGTGCTAATGTTCCACATCTTATCCTGGGAAGTGGTTATGGGGTATATACATGAATAAAAATTTTATCAAGTTGTATGATGAGCAAGTGATAAAAAACATGTAGGTACTTATCAAAATCCCAGCTGTCTTTTTTTTTTTTTGCATAAAATGATAAGCTAACCCTAACATCCATATGGGAAATGTAAGGTACTCAAAATAGTCAAAATACTTTTGAAAATGAAGAACAAAGTTGGAAAACTCACACCAGTTTCAAAACTCATTAGTTATAGTAATCAAGACAGTGTGGTATTGGCATAAGGAAAGACTTACAAGGGGGACCCAAAGAAATGGAATTTATTTATAAAACATTGTGTATTCTTACATGTTTGTAGTCTCCTGCACAGTATACTCCATTTCATGCAATACACCTATTGAGATGTTTTTCCCACTGCTCAAAACAGTTTTTGAACTTGTCAATTAATTACTTGTCAATTTTGTGCTTCTGTTGTTTTTATGTTGACTCTTTAACATCAGTAAAAAGTTTCCATTTGAGGACTTTTTTTTTTTTCATCCAGGGAACCAAAAAAAGTCACTTGGGGCAAGATTGGGTGAATAGGGAGGGTGGGCCATGGGAGTCATACCAGTTTTTGGTCAAAAACTGGTGAACACAGTGCAGTGTGGCAGGTGCTCTTATAAATCACCCATCATGAAATGGACAAACACGTTGAGTCTTCAAAAAAATTTACCAAAGCCAAATGTAGTCTCCCACAAAAATGTCAGATGGTTCACTGATACAGATGGATTGGTAGAACACTCACCTAGCAGAGGAAGCCTGCACTTCAAGGGGCTTGTCCTCCAGAAAATAATTCTGTTTTTGGGGGGCTCCCACCTTGTATAGAACAATGGAATAGAGTCCAGAAAATAATTCTGTTTTTTGGGGCTCCCACCTTGTATAGAACAATGGAATAGAGTCCAGAAATAAACCTTTCCACTTATGGTGAACTGATTTTTGACAAGGGTGCCAAGATAATTAAAAAGGAAAGGAATAGTTTCTACAATAAATAGTATTGGGAGAACTAGATATCTGTATATGAAAGAATGGAGTTGGACCCATTCATTAGACTGCATAAAGGGAAATACCATATTTTTCTATGTATAATATGCACCCATGTTTCTGGCCCAAACTTTCAGGAAAAAAATCTTTTGTTTTGATTTTTAATTTGATTATTTATTCATTTATTTATTTTTTAATTTTTTAAAACAAACTAAGCAAACAACTAGAACAGGAACAGAATCACAGAAATGGAGATCACATGGATTGTTATCAGCAAGGATGGGATGAGGGGGGAATGAGGGGAAAAGGTACAGGGAATAAGAAACATAATTGGTAGGTACAAAATAGACAGAGGGGCATTAAGAATATTATGGGAAATGGAGAATCAAAAGGTCTTATATGTATGAACCATGGACATGAACTAAGTAGTGGGGGGGATGCTGGAGGGAGAGGGGGATGCAGGGCAGAGGAGGATAAAGGGGAGAAAAAATGGGACAACTATAATAGCATAATCAATAAAATATATTTTAAAAAGATAAGAAACAATAGATATTGCTGAGGAATAAAACTATATTTATTTATATTCAGATACTTGTTTTTGTATTATAAAAGAATTTTAACATTTATTTTTTAATGTATTATGGTACAAGAAATTTTATATAACAAATAATTACAAAACACAAGAACAGATACAAAGTAAAAGAAATTTTATGTACATGTAATTAATTTATGACATTTATGCATCATTGGTACTACTCATGTATAGTACACATCTTTGTTTTTTCCTCAAAAATTTGGGCTCACATAAATGTGCTTATTATACATGGCAAAATATGTAAGTCAGTTTTCCTTCTTATGGAGGGAAAAACCCAGTTCTCCCCTACTGGGTCTTTCTTTGTCTTGTGTGTATCCTTTATCTTCACAGGAAATACTTCACTTCAGACATTTCTAGTCCCAAATGTGCAGTGGCTTACCCCCTATACCAAACAATTTTCTGTGACACCACCTGGGTGTCCTTCAATTTAACTCAATTCTGACCTTATCTATCCAGAGATAGTATCAGACCCCACAGCTTAAGGACAGAGTTCCATACGATTTCCCCCACCACCCTTCAGATGCCAATCACAAGAAGTAAATCTCCAGGTTGCCCATAATTTCTGTCTGACTTGGCTACAAATTGGAGGTTCCCACAATCCCCTCCTCAGGTTCATTTAATTTTCTAGAGAAGCTCACGGAACTCATGGAAACAGTTATGTTTACCAGTTTACTGAAGGATAAAGGATACAGATGAACAGCCAGATGAAGAGGTATGTAGGGCAAGATGTTAAAGGATTTAAATCACAAGAGTTTCTGTCTTTGTAGAGTTGTGGTGTATCACCCTTTCATCGTGGATGTGGTCATCCACCTGGAAACTCTCTACAGCCCCTGCTACTGAGATTTTATGGAGGCTTCCTCATATAGGCATGATCAGTTATTAATGCCACTTCCAGGCTTTCTTTCTCCTGTGGAGGATGGAAGTTGGAAATGAAACTTCCCAGCCTCTAATCACAGCTTGGTCTTTGTAGTCATTCTCCATCCAGGAACAACCCAGAGTTGCTTCATTAGAACAAAGTGGTATCTTGTGCTCTTATTACTTAGGAACCTACCATGGTTCCAGGAGTTCTTACTAGAAACCAGGGTGTGTGTGTGTGTGTGTGTGTGTGTGTGTGTGTGTGTATTCTATTATTATTTCACATATACCATATACAAAAATATAGACCTAAATGTAAGAGTCAATCTATAAAACTCTTAGAAGAAACTAGAGGACATCTTGTAGTCTTCTTATACTTGACACCCAAAGAATACATGACAAAAGAAAAAAGATGAAGTGAATTTCCAAAGGAAAGACATTTTTCTTCAAAGGAAACCATCAAGGAAGTGAAAAGGTAACTGATAAAATTTAAAAAAAAATATTTGCTATCTGATAAGGGGCTTGTGTCCAGAATATATAAGAAACTCTAATAACTCAATAAAAAGACAACCCAATTTAAAACTTAAAGAATCCAAAGAAAGTATACCAATAGTCAAAAAGCACATAAAAAGGTGATTTATGTCATTAGTCACTAGGAAAATGCAAATCAAAATTATAATGAGATGAGATAATCAGTAGGATGGGCTATCATCAACAAGATGTGGTCTAAAAAAGGATGACATGTGAGTTATTTCTCAAGAAGGCTGTAAAACATATAGAGTATGATTTCACATATGTGTATACAAACAATCCACCTATATATGGAGATGCATTAATTTGGCTATAAAAGTCTAGAAGAAGGCAGTTTGGGGAAGTGTATCCAGAGCTCCAAAGGCATTTCTTCTGGGGGCAAAGGGTCTTTGTTTTATTTATTTCTGCATTATTTCATGATTATTCAACAAACACCTTATCCTCTATTACTTGTGTAATAGAACAGAAAGTTTCTGGGGAAAAGTGCCAACAGTAGTATACAAGTTGTCTTGCAGTTGGAATAGATATTTACAGGAGGTAGTCACTATCATGCTCTGACAAAATGAAGGCAGAAGAAAGTTTATGGAAAGGTTATTTGATTTGGAGCTGGAAGATTGGGTGTGACTTGTTGGGCAAGAAGATGTGGAAATTCAGGGGAGAATGGCATGGCATGTGACAAGTCCTGTATTGCCTAGTTTTTAAAACTAACATGCATTCATTTGGGATGTGTTCCTGAGAAGTCAGGGGGCTGGGAGAAAACCCCAAGGCAGAACTGAAGGTTAGAAGTGGCTTGCCCTCCCTGCAAAGGAAGGGTTGTAGAAGAGGGAGATTGCCCAAGGCAGCTGAGCAACTTGTGACTCAGCAGAAGGGAGCTTGTACAGAGCATGTGTGACTGGAGAGTGTTCCCTTGCTAAACATGGTGACTGGAAGTGGGGAAAAGTTGAACATGGCCAACACTAGCCATTATTGGTTGGAAAGCTGAACACTGTCACTGGTTTCTGGTGCACATGGGATTTTGGGAGAGGACTTTTACACGGAATGTGCTGGGAAGCATGAGGTCAGTCAGCTCGTTCCCATCCTTTGGCTAGTCTGGTCAGCTGCAGGAAGCCTGAGTTCCTGAGATCCGCATTTCATAAAAGACAGTACTTTTAGGAGTGGGAAAAAGGATTTCAGGCATATTCTTGAACTGGCAGAGGGTGGCAGGGCTGTTTGTCTTTGGGTATTTTAAAGGGAACAGGGCCCTGAGGTAGAAACCTGCCATTATTCCAAAACTATATAGTCTTTAATAAACAACCCCTTTCTTTTTCAACAAACTCCTGTCTCCAGAGTTAAATCCCTATGTGGCAAGCAATAGAACCTCACTAACTGTTCTGGAACACCATAAGACTGTCCAGTAACAGAAGGAAGGAGTGAAGGAGAAGAGGAGGGAGAGAGGGAAAGAGAAAAAGGCCCAAATCTAAAAGGTGAAATCTCAATGTCATTTAAAGCAACCAGACATGTTAAGAAATAATGAAAATAATTGAGAGTTCTAGAATTCCCAGAATTCTATGCATTCAATTCTTTATGGAGAGAAGGTAACGTTCAAGGCAGCCATGAAATCTTGTCTTTTTTCCCTGTGAATTCTGTTCTCCACCTCATTGTCCACAGAGAATTCAGAATTGGGTAAAAGTATCTTTCAGAATTCTGCAGCCTGTAATTGATGAATTTCTCTTCCAAGAGTTGCTAGATAGAGGTGGAAGCACATGTTTGATTTCACCAACTGGGTCATCCTTAGCTTGATATCTGGGTGATTCAGCTGAAGTTTTCAGTGAGCTTTGCCTTCCACTGCTCATGGAAAGTCCAGTTTTCCCTCTAAATGTCTCAATGCAAGAGGACGGTTGGACAAGAATCTTGTGTGTACACATTTATTAGGGCCTAATGTAGGGGTATAACCCAAGTCAGAGGAATATCTTTCTGTAATTATGGGAAACATTGATCACTTTACTTTGTCCTTCTAGGGTAGAAGTGAAATGTAATTTCACATTCATAGAGTCCTTGGGTAGAGGGATTGTTTTAAGATTATCCCCTCAATTTCTCTAGTTTAAGTCAGGGAAAATTTTAATAAAAAGAGTCATACCGGTGGTGCCAAAATATTTTTAAAAAGTTGGTTTGCCTCCCAAGTATGGACTTGCTGGGGTCACAATATTGTCTAAACTATGTACCAGATCCCTAAGCTAGGATTTCAACCAGCATGACTGTCTATCCCTTTCAGGTAAAAATTATCATTTTTTGCCTGAATTAACTGTTTAATTCACAAAAAGATAAAAAAATAAAAGTCATGTTCTAAGTGGTTCCAGCTGTGGGAAGTGGGTTTTTTTTTCTAGCACACAGAAAAATTAAGCATTTTGTAAACAGACTAATAGATACTTTGGTTTCCTTTAAGAGATGAAGGCATTTCTAAATTCTTGTCCTTGAACCTGGATTACATTTCTTCTTCCTTGTATTCCAACAGTTGACACTGATGAATACAATATAAACAGGGCCCTGAGTGATATGGCTCAGTTGATTGGGTGTCATCCAGTAAAGCAAACGCCCACTGGTTTGATTCCTGGTCAGGGCACATGCTTGGTGTGTAGGTTTGGTCTCAGGTCTAGGGGTTTTTATGAGAGGCAACCAATCAATGTTTCTCTCTTACATCAGTATTTCTCTCTCTTTCTTTCTCCTTCCCTTCCCCTTTCTCTAAAAATAAATAAATAAAATATTTTTAAAAATCCTTAAAAATATATAAACAGGTTGCCTGATACTGCAAGGATATTGCTACAAACCTTGAATATATTTTAAGGGCCTTTGATCAAGGAGGGAAAAAAACAATCAAGCTAGTTAATGTCACACCCACTGTTTGGTTTTCCCCTGAAGGGTAGCCACAATGAGCCAGCCTTCATAACATGCCTATTTCATCTTGGCATCTACTGAGTTCCAATTCAGTCATGATTGTGGAAATTCATTTTTCCAATTCTTGGCTGTTGTCACTTTTCCCTTCCATGTAAATTAACACAATAAAATTCCCATTCACATTCCTTTCAAGTTGTTAATATGAGATAATATCTCAACTTTTATGACTTAAGGTCTTACCATCATACCTTTATAAATGGTGGTACAACTAAATAAGTATTGGAGTGTGCTCCCTTTCCCTCCCCCTGTTCTTCCCCCACAGGTGTGTATCTCCTAAACTCTAAGGGGCACCACAAAATTTGCAACCAGGTGAGCAATGAGTAGCGGCAGCTTATCCTGGCCTAACTCCCTGACCCTGTCTCCAAGACCCCTCTTCCTCTCACTCTCCAGTGAGCTCACAATAGCCTATTCTTGGCTCAGTTCTTTCCCATAGTGTTTCTGGAGAGTCAAAGCAACCCTGCCTAGTCTCTGTCCTGTTGCTTCTTCTGTCCTAGATCCTTTCTTGTTTCACTCTCCTCAGCTTTAATAAATGTACATGAAAGATTAAAAAATAATAAAATAATAAATAAAAAATATTGGGAGTTGAGTGAGAACAGCAACCGTTCATAAGTATAGCCTGAACAACATTGTTCAACCATCAGTAAATTTTTATATTCTATGCAAATGAAAGGTAAAAAGAAGATGTACAGATAAATTATGTTCTCCATAGGCAGAAACAAAGTGTGTACAATAAATTACATATTCACCAAATAACAAGAATAAATCTATTTGAAACATGAAGATGGTGGCAAGGTAGGTGGGAGCAGAGCCCAGTTCTTCCCGTGCCCAGCTGGAACACCTAGCTGATCTTCTGAGGAATAGAGTGAACAACCAATGGAATCCCATTTATATGAAGTTTGGAGGCCAAAAATTGCAGAGGACATTGAAAAACAGATGGTGAGGAGATTGTGCTGTGATGGTAAGTTCACTGGGATCTGCACAGGGACCTAAGCCACTGCAGACTCTGGCCAGGTGCCTGCCACAGGATACAGGGAGGAGAGTTAGATAACCAGCTCCCTCCCCTACCAGAGTAGAGAGGGCACCATGGCACCAGGAGGGATTTGGATGCTGGAAGTTGCTGGAGGGAATAGCAATGAAGTGGGAGACACACAGGCGGTACACATCTGCTGGGACTGTGGAGGCCAGCAACAGAGAAATTGAGGTGCCAGACGACACCTGGGGAAGGGAGAATTTGGGCTGTGTTGGACTCAGATAGTCTATGGACTGGTTGGAAAGTTGGGCTGTGTGAAAAGCCATGCACTTGTTAGGAACAGCAGGCAGCTGCTTTATAAAGAACTTTCCAGCAGTGGCTGGCTCACCCTGAGGGTGATTTGAGCTATGAGCACCCAGAGGCTGAGTGGTTGAGTAGAACAACATACCCAGAGACTGAGTGGCTGATTTGAGCCTGGCAGCTTGCAGAGGACCTGCTCCAGAGGCTGGGAAACTAAATATTGGTACCCAGACCTGGTCCCCATCTTCTCAAAACCATAGGAAGGGAGAAAATCAAAGCCCAGCCCCACTCTTCCTATGGCATCTAGGAAGACCAGTAGAACTTGCTGAACAGGTTTAAAGTCAGAAGTAGGCCTTTTTTTTAGTTCCTCTCTTTTTTTTCCTTTTCTTTCTTCCCTCAAGTGAGACAATAAGACACAGAGGGTCCAGAGACAAGTCCAAAGGGGGAGCATAAGGCTAACTCCAAAAATTGAGAAACTGAGACAAATGTCACTTTGATATCCCATAGAGTTGGCATTTTATTGTTTATGTGTATTATTATTTTCACCACTTTTATTAGTTTTTTTATTTCTCTTCCTTATGTTTAGTTTTCCTCATTTCATTTCTCTGTTGAATTGCAATGTTTCACTGGTTTTCCTTATTCTCTCTTTATTGTATTTTAATATTCCTTCCTTCACTTCACTTGTTTACCAATAACACACTACTCTTGATTGGGTACTTTTTACTCTGGTGATTCAAATCATATATTTCTTGTCATATTATTGTTGATCCAGTACTATTGTAAATAATTATTGTTCTATACAATTGTACATGCTACACAGCAACCCTGCCTGATCTTAGCCCACTTCACTTTATTCCTCAGCATCATTATTGTTGTGATTATCTCCATTCTCTCTCACACTACACCTATTTTTATCCTTTACGCTCACTATATCTCATCATCTAACCTTGCACAAGTGCTCTGTTTTCTGGATTCAGCTCACAATTCTCCTCTCCTCTAACAAGAATCTTATCTCTCTTTCACTTTTCATAAAAAGTGGTTAGTTGGGTGAAATATCACAGTTAAGGCTATACTTATCCAAAGAATCTCCGGTCTCTTCTCTATTGGCTGGTACTTTAAATCCCATAAAATACTCTCCTGCTGTCTTAATGTATTTTGTCTGCCCCCTGCCACCAATCACATAAAAGAATATGTGGGAACTGTGAACATTATTATAACTGCTGGAAGAAAGAAACTACCAACAAAGGAACCACCAAAAAGTAAAAACTCAAGTACAGTTGTGATGGGACATAGCTAAACAGTAGCCATTCTTAGGGAGGAGCTGACCAGCAGCTGTTCCCAGACAGCAAGCAATCTTTCCTGATAAGCAGTTATCTCAAGGCCAAAACACTAACCTTCACTTCTGCTTCTGTGTGCTTGCTTTTAGCAGCTGCTTCTCCCTCCTCTTTCGCTTTTGTAACAGAGTATATAAGCAAGCCCCAGGTTAACCTTGGGGCCCAGAATTTGGATCTTATCTCCTCTGGGTCCGCATGCATGAATAAACCCCACTTCGCAAACTCCCAGGCCATCTGAGTCATCTTTTCCATAACACAATAAGACAGCCCACACAAACAGAAGAAAGGGCAAACCTAGAGCATCCAGACAAGGAGAACATACCACTGAACCCCATAGAATTCCTACCATAGAAGTTCACCCTACAAAGAAAGCTAGAAAAGAGAAACATCAGGTAGTGCAGAAACAAACAAAAATAGTCACCTAAAATGGGGAGACAAAAAAAGAACATGCAATCAAAAGGAATAGAAGATTCTCCACTAAAAGAGCTAAATGCAATGGAGGTAAGCAAACTGTCAGATATAGAATTCAAGTTAATGGTTATAAATATGCTCAAGGAACTCACAGACAACTACAAGGAACTGAGTGGCAACTACAACAGAATAAAAGGTAGCAGAAACTATAAACAAAAACCAGGAAGAAATGAACAATAAAATCTCAGAAATAAAAATCACATTAAAAGGAATTACAAGCAGGCTGGATGAAGCAGAGGATTGAATCAGTGAGTGGGTGGACAAGGTAGAAAAAAACACCTAGAAGTAGCAAGAAAGGAAAGAGACTCAGAAAGATTGAACAGGTGCTAAGGGACATACAAGACAACATAAAACATAATAATATCTGTATAATACAGGAACCAGAAAGAGAAAAAGAAGAGCAAGAGATAGAAAACCTGTTTGAAAAAGCAGTTATGGAAAACTTCCCTAATTTGATGAAAGAAAAAGTCACACAAATCCAGGAAGCACAGACAGTCCCAATTAAGAGGAACACAAAGAGGCCCACTTCAAGACACATCATAATTAAAATGGCAAAATTTCAAGACAAAGAGAGAATCTTGAAGCCAGCAAGGGGGAAAATGGAAGTAATTTTCAAGGGAGCCCTGATAAGGCTAGCAGCTGACTTCTCAATGGAAATGCTTCAAGCCAAAGGAGAATGGCAAGAAACATTCCAAGTAATGAAAACTAGAAGCCTGCAGCCAAGGCTACTTTATCCAGTATGGCTCTAAACTAAAATAGAAGGCCAAATAAGGGCTTCCCAGACCCAAGAAGTCTAATAGAATATATCTCCACCAAACCCAGCTATGCAAGAGATGCTAAAGGGACTGCTTTAAGAAAAGGTAGAAAAAGAATGAAAGATAGAGGAACACAGGTATGAAAAAATAACAATGAATAAGTATCTATCAATAATAATCTTAAATGTAAACAGATTAAATGCTCCAATCAAAAGACATAGAATAGCTGAATGGATAAGAAAGCATGACCCTTACATATGCTGCCTACAAGAGATCCACCTCAGGACAAAAGACCAACAAAACGTAAAAGTAAAGGGCTGAAAACAAATATTCCAAGCAAACAGACAGGGAAAAAAAGCCAGGGTAGCAATACTCATATCAGACAAAATAGACTTCAAAAAAAGAGCCATAAAAGGAGACCCAGAAGTCACTTCATAATACTTAAGAGAAGAATCCATCAAGAAGACATAAACATGTAAATATATATGCACCCAACATAGGAGCACCCAAATACATAAAGAAAATATTGCAGGACTTCAAGAAAGATATTGACAGTAGCAAAATTATACTAGGGGATTTCAACACTCCACTATCAAAAATGGATAGATATTCCAAACAAAATATCAACAAAGATATTGCAGCATTCGACAATGTCCTAGATCAAATGAACTTAACTCATATATGTAGAGCCTTTCATCCCAAAGTAGCAAAATTCACGTTCTTTGCAAATGCATATGGAACATTTTCGATGATAGACCACATGATAGGACACAAATTGAAGAAAATTGAAATCATATCAAGTATTTTCTCTGACCACAAGGGACTGAAACAAGAAACCAACCCTAAGGAAAAAAGTCAAAAACACCCAAACTCATGGAGATTGAATAGTATGCTATTAAACAATGAATAGATCAAGAATCAGATGAAGGAAAATATCAAAAAAATTCTGGAAACAAATGAAAATGAACTCACAAGAACCCAAAATGTTTGGGACACTGAGATGGCAGTCGTGAGAGGGAAGTTCATAATGATACAAGCCTACCTAAAAAAAATAGAAACATTTCAAATAAACGACCTAACCCTCCACCTACAAGATTTTGAAGAACAACAGCAAAGATATCCAAGAGCAAGTAGATGGAAGGAAATAACCAGGAAATTCTGTCAATATTCAGAATTAAATGACACAGAGACTAAAAGCACAATTCTAAGGATCAGTAAATTCAGGAGCTGGTTCTTTGAAAAGATAAACAAAATCAACAATCCTTTAAGCAGACTCATCAAGAAAAAAAAGAGAGAGGACCCAAATAAAGACAACCAAAAATGAAAGAGGAGAGATTACAACTGATACCACGGAAATACAAAGTATTATAAGGAAATGCTACAAAGAACCATATGTCAAGAAATTTGCAAACCTAGGTGAAATGGACAAATTTCTAGAAAAATATAATCTTCCAAAACTCAATGAAAAAGAAGCAGAAAGTCTGAACAGACCAATAACAGCTGGTCAGATTGAAGCAGTAATCAAAAAACTCCCAACACACAAAAGCCCTGGACCAGATGGTTTCACAGGAGAATTCTACAAAGCATTTAAGGAAGAGTTAACCCTATCTCTTACAGACTACTTCAAAATATCCAAGAAGATGGAAGACTCCTAAACTTTTTTTATAAAGCAAGCATCATCCTAATCCCTAAACCAGATAAAGACACCACAAGGAAAGAAAAATTCAGGCCAATATTGATGATTAATATAGATGCTAAAATCCTCAACAAAATATTGGCAAAACTCATCCAGCAATACATTAAAATGATCATACACTGTGACCAAGTGGGATTCATCCCAGGGATGCAAGGATAGTACAATATTCATAAGTCAATAAATGTCACACAATGCATAAACAATAGCAAAGACAAAAATCACATAAGCATATCAATAGATGTGGAAAGCATTTGGTAAGGCATAGCACCCATTTATGATAAAAACACTCAGCAAAATGGGAATGGAGGGAGCATTCCTCAACCTAATAAAGGCCATGTACAAGAGACCTACAGCCAACATCATACTCAATGGTAAAAAAACTATAAACTTTCCCACTAAGATCAGGAACAAGACATGATTGTCCACTTTCCCCACTTCTATTCATCATAGTATTGGAAGTCTTAGCCACAGCAATCAGACAAGAAAAGGAAATAAAAGGCATTCAAATTGAAAAAAAGGAAACAAAATTGTCATTGTTTGCAGATGACATGATAATGTACTTAGAAAATCCTATAGATTCCACCAAAAAACTGATCAACCTAATAAAGGAATTTTTCAAAACAGTGGGCTACAATGTCAATATTCAGAAATCAAAGGTATTTTTTGTGCACAAACAATGAAATATCAGAAACAGAAATCAGGGAAAAGATCCCATTTGATCTAGCAAAAAGAAAAATAAAGTACCCAGGAATAAACCTAACCAAGGATGTAAAAGACCTATACTCAGAAAACTATACAACACTGAAGAAATAAGTTAAGGAAGACACAAACAAATGCAAGCATGTACCATGCTTATGCATTGAAAGAATTAACATCATCAAAATGTCCATACCACCCAAAGCAATTTATAGATTCAATGCAATCCCTATTAAAGTACCAATGACATATTTCACAGATATGGAACAAACATTTCAAAAATTTGTATGCAACCACAAAGGACCCTGAAAAGCTGCAGCAATTTTGAGAAAGAAGAACCAAATAGGAGAGATCACAATACCTGGTATCAAACTGTATTACAAGGCCACTGTAATCAAAACAGCCTGGTACTGGCATAAGAACAGACACATGGACCAATGGAACAGAATAGAGAGCCCAGATATAAACCTTAGTCTGTACGGTCAATTAACATTTGACAAAGAGGACAGCAACATAAAATGGAGCAAAAATTGCATCTTCACCAAGTGGTTTTGGGAGATCTGGACAGAGACATGCATGAAAAAGAAAGTCAATCACCAACTTACCATACACAAAAATAAATTCGAGGTGGATAAAAGACTTAAACATGTCGTGACACTATAAAAGTCCTTCAGGAGAATATATGCATGAAAATCTCAGATATTCCACATGGCAATATTTTCACCGTTATGTCCCTTAGAGCAGGGGACATAAAGGAAAGAATAAAAAATGCGTTCTCATTAAAATAAAAAGCTTCTGCATGACTAAAGAAAACAGCATTAAAACGAAAAGAGAACCAACTATATGGGAAAACATATTTGCCAATGGTCAATGATACCTCAGACAATGGTTTGATCTCCAAAATACATAAAGAACTCACACGACTCCACTCTAAGAAAAGAAGGAACCCATTAAAAAAAAATGTACAAAGGACTTGAACAGACATTTCTCCAAGGTGAATATTCAGAGGGTCCAGAGATGCTCAGTATCACTAGCCATCAGAGAGATGCAAATTCAAACCACAATGAGATACCAATTCACACCATTGAGAATGCCCATCATAAACAAATCAACAAACAACAAGTGTTGGAGAGGTTATGGAGAAAAGGAAACCCTAGTACACTGTTGGTGGGATTGCAGACTGGTGAAGCCACTGAGGAAAACAGTATGGAATTTCCTCAGAAAACTAAAAATGGAACTGCCTTTTGACCTGGCAATTTCACTGCTAGGATTATATCCTAAGAACCCTGAAACATCAATCTAAAAGAACCTATGCACCCCAATGTTCATGGCAACACAATTTACAATAGCCAACTGCTGGAAGCAACCAAAGTGCCATCAATAAATGAGTGGATTAAAAAACTATGGTACATTTGCACAATGAAATTCTATGCAGGAGAAAGAATAAAGGACCTCCTACTCTTTGTAACAGCATGGATGGAATTGGAGAGCATTATGTTAAGTGATATAAGCCAGACAGTGAAAGACAAATACCTATGAGTGGAACCTATGAGTGGAACCTAATCAACAAAACAAGCAAACTATAACCAATGGCACTGAAATTGGGAACACGCTGACAGAACCAGAGGGGAGAGGGGAAGGTATAATGGGGGAAAAGGGTGAAGGGTTTACAGGAACAAGTATGAAGGACACATGGACAATAACAAAGGGGGGTGAAAACAAGGAAGGGAGGTGGGGAAGGCTGGGGTGGTTGAGTTGGGTGGGTGATAGGGCTGAAAACTGTACTTGAACAACAATAAAAATCAAAAGTGTTTAAAAATAAATTTAAAAGAATTATATTCATTTTACAGATAAGGAAACACACTTTGGTTTCTTTTCAGAATGCACAAATCTTTTGCCTTTATAGATAAGGAAACAGCCAGCACACAGTAAGCCTAGGACATAAACCCACATCTTCAAACCCCAATTCCATTCTACTAAACTGTCCCTAAATTTTCAAGAGCAGGTCAACGATCCTCTCTGAGTGTTTCTCCATTTGTAAAATGGGAATATCACAGGGTAGTCATGGAGATCTGATGAGAGAAGTGATGGGTATTGGTTAAGAGGCTTTGTGGTGTACAGTAAAAGAAAACTCTAATTTACCTTGGCTTTAAAATAAGGCAGTTTATTGGCTCTTAGACAGAAAAAGTCTACAGTGGGGGGATTTCAGGTTGGATGAATTTAGAGGTGGATGGGGAGCCAAGACTGGACTTCATTTTTCATGGTACCCTTGATTCTGCCTTTCTTTGGGTGTTGGCCTGTTGTCTAGGCAGGATGCTTCCCCACCTTTCTGGTGGGGAGGTGACCTCTGTAGTTCTCCAGCTGCTACTGAGCTTCAATCTGATTGGATAGCCAGCCCCACCCCTCAAGTAACTGGCATAGAAAATGATGAGGGATGTGGCTCCCCACATCCTTCGAAGAGGCAGCTCTGACAGCAGTGTAAGTTGTGGAAAACACAGTACCTTCCTGAAGCATACCATGCAGCTCTTTGATAGCACTGAGAGTATCTTAATGTTTGACATTATCTTTGTGTCATTCTTCCCATGTATAAAGGGGGTTGTTTGGTTGGCGCCCCTCAAGAGTCTCTTTCAGTTATTAATCATTAATTATCATAGCAAGTAACATTTACTGAGCACTTACTATGTTTCTGAACTGCATCAAACACTTTCTTCATATTATATCAATTAATCTTCACACTGACCATTGTGGTAAGATATATTTTAATTCCTATTTTGTAGATGAGGAAGCTGAGACATAGAAAGACCAAGTTATAGCCCAAGGTTACACGGACAGTCAATTGTGGGCTGGCACTTGTCTTCTGATTTACAAACCTTATTCCTCAATAAATCACAACCTGGTCTCTAAAACTAGAGGGAACATATCTGCATGGCAATTGGCGAATGTAGCTCAGCTAGGTTCAGAAAACTGATAGGTGTGGGTCGGCACACAGGAGCCAGGCCCACAGATAGACTTTCCTATGGGGAACCAGGCCTGCTAGGCTGCTTTGAGGCTTGCTTTAGCTAAAACTCCCTCACTCTCAGTTAAGGCAGCAAATGTTTAATGCATATCTTTGAAGTAACTTCCTAAAGTCTGTGCTAAACCTCCCAAGGACAGAGTGTAACCAGTTCAATCACTTTTTCCCTTGCATTTGCAACTTCCTTTTCTTTGTTCTCTGTAACAGGTAATCACCTAGAGCAAACCTGTGCATAATGAATGAGGTCCTTCCTTGATGTAAAGCTCCCAGAAACCAACAAAAGCCTCTCCAGGCAGGGGTCAGGGCGCTCTCTCACTCAGAGAGTAGCCATGCTGTCCCTTTTCTCCACAGGACTTCTGCAGTCTATGTGATTTTGTTCATTACATCCACAACACCACAGACACTGATGGACAGAGTCTGTATCATAAAAATAACCAGAAAAATAGAATTTCTCCCAGTGGAGTTTGTAATTCATACTTTCCATTTTTCCCCATTGGCCAGTTGAGAACATCATACCATGTCACCCCACATAATATCATTAATGTTGCACTTGGAAAGCTCTATTCCTATGGGATGTTAATCCTAAAAACCAAGCCATCGAATACATACATACATACTTACATGCATACATAACATGAGTTTGAGAAACACACTATATCTCTATAACATTCACCTTTGTCATTAGAACTCTAGTTATCCAAACTCCAACTATGTAGATGTGAAGAAGGAAGCCTGTATGTCCAGGCCAGGACTTAACCTTGCCTCTTGCCCCACTACCACTCTTGCATGTTAGCCATGTCTACCTCTTTTACTTCCTTTAGGTCTCTGCTCAAATGTCCCCTTTATAGAGAGGCAAGTCTTAATCTCTTCTTTATATAAAATAACACTGCTTTCTATCTCCTATACTGCATTAGGTTTTTGTTTGTTTGTTTTTTGCACAGGATTTAGCACTATCTGTTGTATTTCTTAACTATCTTTGTCGATTAATTGATTACTTATTTGTGTTCCCTCACTAGAATGAGAACACTTTGATGGAGGGACTAAGGTCCTTTTTTCACTCTGTGTCACCAGAAGCTAGAATAGTACCTGGCACATGCTTCATATGCTTCATGTTCAATAACATAGATCTAATAAATAAGTAAATGTATATTTACCCTGCTTCTTGCACAATGCCCAGCATACCAAAAGCTCTGAAAAGTGTTGCTCAAGTTGTCTAAAATCAGTGTTGCCCAAGTTTGACCACTTAACACTTTTAGTGGAAAAAAAATACCCATTAACATTCTAAAGAACTAAAGTTTCCTGGAATTCCTTTGGGAAAACTGAATGCTATCTTCCCATTTTACAGGTGAGGAATTTGAACCTTTAAGGTGTCCAGGGAGCAACCAGTGTGAGCCAGTGGCCCCTAGGACCAAGCCTGGCCTTCTGTTCCTTGTTCATGACACATTGGTTCTATCACTTTTCCATACTCTGTAGATTTAAGATCTTTGAGGCTAATTATACCAAACACACCAATCAATAAACCCATCAGTGAGTATTAATGGGCCATCTATTCTGTGCTCAGCCATCGACACCTGCATTGTGACACTGTGAAAGCTCAATGACACTTTTATGGGAGATATAATTTTTTAAGAGCTGCTGATTGATTCTCTGATTCAGTAATAGATATATTTTCCCAGTTTGTCTTCATTGATCTTTGCTGTTTGCCAAAACTATATTGCCAAAAATATAAATATATTTATTTATAATTATATTTATTGTGTATTATATATCTAATATACATATTATTATATATAATAATAAAAGTATTATTTAAAAATATTTTTGCTTTTAGCTTTTACCTCCTTAGTACTCTTTTCAAGTTGTGTCATGGTTATTAATTGTAGGCGATATGACCCTCCTTGTGGGACAAAGAAAATGCTCTATGGCATCTGTGGGGAAAAATAAATTTGCTGTGTGGAGAGGGTTGGAGAGAAGGCCAGGAGACCTTACACCTCAGTCACTGGATATTTCTGGAAAGGCAGTTATATCCCTGACACTGCTTCCTCACTTCCTACTCCCCCTTTGGGGTTTGTCCCCTTTCCTCCAAAGAAGCTGTTCCTCAAGGACACAATGATTTCCTGTTTCAGACCTCATCTTATTGGGCAGACAAGATCCTTCAGACACAACTGGCCACTCCCTCCTCATGCAAACACATCCTTTGCTTTATTTCCTTATAGCACACCACCTGGGATCTTTCCTTTCTGCACCAGTGGCGCCTCTCAACTCCCATCACTGGCCCCTCCCCCTCTGTATTCTCTTCTCTAATTTTGTAGTATCTGAGGCTTAGCTGAAACCCTCTCCTTTCCTCAGTCTGCATCCTTTCCTCAGGTATTTGGACTGATGGCTCTAAATAGCACCTCCCACCTATATCTCTACTACCAGCCCCACAGGAAAAGAAAAAGCTCCAGAATTGTACAATCAAATGGCTACTTGCCTTTTATTAGTTATAACTTGAATAATTACTTAGGTTTTCTGTGCTTTGCTTTTTTCAAACTTGGAAAAGAGTGATAAGCACCAATCTCACTGAATTATAGTAAGGATGAAATGTTTACTACATGTGAAGTGCTTAAACCATGAGCATGAAGCAGTCATTGCAGTCACTGCAACTCCCCAGCGGAATATTGTAATAGATAAACCCAAAACAGACTAAAGATTTCCTCACCCTCACTTCCCCTGCCTCCAGGGTATTCTCCCTTATTATTTTAGCTACAATCTACTGAAAATTTAAAATTATTCAAAAGTTTCAAGGGCTGCCATTTTATGAAGAATATGCTGGGGTCAAGGTTGGTGGGGAAGCATCTACCTCCCCAACACAGAGCGCTCAGCAGTACTCTTGCTTCTCCCAGGACTCTAGTGGGGATAGGGCATAGATGCCCAAAACTCACTGAAGTAAACCCCCAGTTTCCCCTGACTCAGAAAGTCTAAATTCCTCATGTTTTGGGTCTTCCCCAATATAGATGGCCCAGCTCTTCACCTCCCAGAGCCTGGCTCTGTAGCTCTGAAGAATGTCTTGGTTTTACCGTTTAACCTCTCCTCTGGGATAAGAGAAACTTAAGATTCCTTGTTACATAGACTTGCTTGTCCTCTTTAGAGATGAAAAGGAAGGAAAGCTTATTTTGGAGGGTTAGGTCTACAGAAAAATAAGCCAGGATAGAACTTTCTTTCCATGTCCCAAGATCCCAAGGAAAGCCTAGAGTATGTGGCCAGCACAGTGCACTATGAACACACCTTTATGTCCAAGGACTAGAAGCTCCCATAGCTATCTCCAGGAGGGCAGAAGTGGACTCTAAAAGCCTGTTGGAGTCACCAGTCAAATATGACACATATCTTTCATAAGAACTCCTCCCTGGTGAGGTTCAATTGTGTCTGATGAACCGGGTGTCCTTATAGCCAACTAGAAGCTACAGTCCCCAGAATAGCTCCAGGAAGACCCTCTGGCAGTGGTCTGAGTGTTCTCAGCCCTCATATCCAGCCTCCCACTCTAATTTCCATACCTTCTTGGCCTCCTAATGTCTAGGGTCACCCTTTCCCATACTTCTGCACAGCCAATTTTTCCTGGTGACTTGGCCCTGGAAGTTCCTGAACACAATAACCCACCTTCCTATATGTATCTGGATGTCTACTGTAGCCCACCCATGTGGCAGTCAGTGTGCCAAGTGTCATTGAGTAGATATTTCTGCACATCCATTTGATACCCCAGATAGGAGCACTGGGTTTCAGTCTTAGCTGCACATTTTAATCACCTGGAAAGTTATAAGAACTCCTGATTCCTGAGTCCCACCCTCTGAGTGTGACTTAAGTGGCTTGAGGCGAGGCCAGGGCATTGGAACTTCAAAGAGATTTCAGCTGATTCTAAAATGCAATAAAGTGAGGCCCCCTGAAATAAAGCTCACATTACAGAGCAGTTACAACATAATGTGAACAGGGCCCTTCAATAGCCTGGGTGGAGGGGGTGGTTAAGGTCAAGGGAGGCTTCCTAGAGGAGGTGACCTGTGCTTAAAAGGATGAGCAGAAGTGGGTCAAGTCGCCCAAAAAAGTCAGAGGGGAGGAGGAGAACTACAGCAGAGGAAAGAAGGAAAAAGCAGGTAAGTGTGAAAGCAGTGGGAAACTACACTGGAGTATTAAAGTTCAGAGATCAGAAGTACAAATTGCCAGTCATAGGGATGTAAAGCACAGCATAGGGAACATGGTCAATAATATGGTAATAATGATGCATGGTACCAGGTGGGTACTGGAAATATCAGGGGGATCACTTCATAAGGTATATAAATGTGAAAACACTATAGGAGGGCATCTTGATTCCCTCCTCCAGTATGCAATAATAACAAGAACAGCTACCTCTTACCCACGGCGTTGCCTGGGACACATAAAGAGCTAAGTGCCTTCCATGCATTATTTTCCTTTTTTTAATCTTCATCTAAGGACTTTTTTTTTTTCATTGCTTTTAGAGAGAAGGGAAGGAAGAGGGGAAGACAGATAGAGAGAAATGTTGATGTATACCCACAGGCTGCTTCCTGTTTGCATCTGGATCGGGGATCGAACCCTCAACCCATGTATGTGCCCTGACTGGGAGTCAAACCTGCAACCAACCAACTGACCCACTCTGGTCAGGGCTCCAAGCATTATCTTTTTAGAAAAGTCCTCACACCATCCCTATGGGATTGTTACTAGTATCCCCATTTTACAGATGAACAACCCAGATAAAGTAATTCACCTGAGGGTCACACAGCTAGTTAGGAATTGCCTGAGGCAAGACTCTGACTCAACCAAGCCAGTTTTCCAACCTGTTAAACTGGCCCCTCCCTACTTCAGACTGCATCCCTGGGCCTGCATCACTAATTATTCAAATGATGTTTGCATTTTAATGGGGCCTTTGGATACCTTCAAGTACGGCAATCACTTTTCCTAATGGATCCAGATGTTTGAGGCCTGAATGGCACAACTGAAGATTCTAACATCAACTTGCTCCTGTAAACTATTTCTATTGCCCAGCAAATTCAATGGATCTTGTCACATACATTCACAACTTCTAAACTAAAAGCAGGTTGCCAGGATGTTATGGGAGGACTGATGGTACTTTCCTGCAACTCCTTGTCACAGAGGCGAGAGACTAATTAGAAACTCAAACTCCTTCAGCTCCACCAGGCCCAGTGAATTGGATCTCCAGGTGTGACATCTGGAATCCACACTGTATAAGTTCCCCTAATATCAGCCTGTAGCAGGCAGCTGCCTCAGTTTCTGTCTCTTCAGGTAGGGGGGTCTCCTGATGCTATTGTGGCTTCCACTTCCTGCTGCACATCTTAAAGATAAAGGCTCCTGTATACACAGGTTTCATGTACTTCTATGAGGCCACTCTTCATTGCCTACAAAGCCACCATTCAGCAGATCCAGTAACCTGCAGTGGCCCAAATACAAGAAATTGGGGACTGCAAAGCTATTGGATCTTGAAGTAAGGAAAAGGGTGGAGGTGATAGCCATGCTGGCTTTTAGCTGACAGGTGATCCTGGCTTTTCCTACCTAAATGCACTTCACAGCTTGAGCCCTGCCTGATTTCTTTGCTTAAGCACCTACATGCAAAAAACTATCTGCATTACCAAGTTGTCTCTCCTGGAAACTGCAGGGAAGACTCTGAGAATCAGTGAGGTTTTAACAGCCTGGTTACTGGTGGTGGGTTTTGAAAACTAGGGTAATATAAATCGCCTGCCACAGCAGAAAACACTTCCATGTAAAAGCTCATGTGGAAAACATTGCCTGGAACCAACCCAGCAAGCACCAAGTCGGTGCCCCTGGTGACTTTCTTTAAGAAATGAGGCACTTTGATCTGCAGCCAACTTGATTAGAGTTTTCCTGGACAAGCTCTTCATTCAAAATTGTAACTCAAGATGGGAAAAATGAATCAATTTGTTGAAACTTGTTGAGAGACATTGAATTCCCAAGAATCAGGGCACAGGTGCAGCTCCGTCCCATAGACAGGCAGTGACCTGTTTGCAGGCCAAGCCACTTAGGTGAAGATCTGGGCCTGGACACGTGGATCTCTACATGGCATGCAAATAAATGAATGGTTATGAATAGGCCACTATGGAGACAGGCTTTATGGCAAGACCTCTGGGAATTAGGCCACCAAAAACAAATCACTGTATATCATGTGACCAGGCATGCACTCCTTGCTACCCTTGAGAATGATGAGGCTGGTATGCTAGCCAAGGTGCAATGGCTGGAAAAGGTGCCTACTGGCCCATCAGGAACAGAAGTCACCCAGTGGCTACACTGTTGCCTCTTACATGCTGGACAGAAAACCATATGGTCTACTATAAAAGCTTGGGGGTTACATGTCACTTTAGCAGAGGTACAGGAAGCTTGTGAGACCTGTGTTGCCTGCTAGTGAGAGCATCCCTGGAAGCCTGTGGGAATTACTGTACAGGTGGTGCTGGTACAGGTACCGCTGATCTGGTGGCAGGCTGATGTCATTGGACCCCTGCCTAGTTCAGAGGGGTATAAGTATGCAATCACATGTGTGGACTTAGCTACTGGATTTTTAGCAGCATACACCACATAGCACCTAGATCAGAAAGTGGTAACCACTGTGCTGGAGCATTTATGCACTGCCTATGGGTGACCCTTGATCAGGGGATGCATTTTACTGGGCCTTCATGCAACACTGGGCCTGAGACCTGCAGATTGACCTGAAGTTCCATGTGGCCTATCACCCCCAAGCTGTCAGAATGATTGAATGGTACAATGGTCTCTTAAAGCAGGGACTTCAAGCCACAGCTGCCACCCTTACACTGGGGGGTTAGACAAAATACTTTTGGACTGTCCTTCAGACTCTAAGTGAAAGGAGTCAGAGTGGGGACCAGCTATGGTGGAAGCCTTACTCCACCAGACTGCTGGCTCCAATTCAGCTGCAGGTACAAACTAAGGATGCTTTGCTGAAACCAGGCATGGGAAAAACAAGGAAATATTCTATTGCCTGCACCAGAGGGCTTAGAGCAAGGGCAAATAGCCACTTGGACATGACCTTGGGAAATAAAAGCCCCCCACATGCATTAGGTGGCTCTTGTTGGAGAAAAACTTGCAAATAGCGCTCTGGGTAATTGGGACGTGGCTCCCAATCTTCAATGCAACATACACAGGTCCAGCAGACCACGAAATGCTTCTGCATGTCACCTTTGTTATATCCTTATGGCTCATTATGAGTTCTCCTCTACTGTTGCAAATAGATGCTGAACCCCAGTTGAGGTGTGCAAGATACGGTATTCACTCCCAGGAAGACCTTCTCTGCCAGCCACTGGCTGACCAGAAACTTGCTTGTATGTTGCATAAGTATTGTGATTTTCTATGTTAGTTCCAATAAGTGCTTTGTCTTTTTGCTCATAGAGTGCAAAGTAACACCTTAGTGGACTGGGTTCATACCTATGCCTCAGTGGCTAACTGATCAGTATGCTGGGTCTGCACCAAAATCCTCCTGAGCATGTCTGCTGCCTTACCATGGTGCATCTCTGCAGCTTCTGTCTCAAATTGGACTTGGTTACAGAACCAGTGGAACAGTGAACACCCCTTATGGAATGCAACCTGGACTGACATCTATGCTGGGGCAAAGCAGCGGTATGACTGGCCCCAGTGTTAGTCAGTTACTCAATGTGGGATGGCTTCGGGTGGCTCTTGGCTGAGGCTGTGGAACTGGCTGGACCAGCTCCTCTGTGTATTGAGAACTTCAAAGGACAACCCCAAGTGGGCTGGGCTCCAACAAGTCTGTGTCAGACTCAGACTCAAGCATTCCTGGGAGGTGTGGAATGATGTATGAGCCGCAGTTCCCACTAGGGTCCTCTGGGTGTGTGGCTCACATGGGTGGCTGTAAATTGGACTGGCAGTTGTACCTGAGGATGGCCTTATTTGCCTGCCTGAGTTCAAAAACTCTTATAGTCCAGCCAACCAATTGGGAAGCATTTAAAGTGTGATACCAGGTAAAGCATACTCCCTGGTGGTACTATCCATTAGCTAATTTTTCTCCTCAAGCTTCATTGTCACTGAGACTGAAATAACTGCTTTGTCTTTGCACACTACTCTTGAGTTGAATGCAACACATGATTTCTTAAGCCTGTTAAGTGAGGAAGTGTATCAATTGAGAAAAGAAGCTTGCAAAATCATATGGCTTTAGATATGCTTATTGCATCCCAAGGTGGGGTATGTGCCCTAGTAGGGGCAGAATGCTGGGTATATGTTTTTGATGTCCACCACAATGTTGGTCAAGCTTTATGGGCATTAGCTTCTGAGACCCTTTGAACGCCTGATAGGTGATTCACGGCAGGAATGGTGGGCATCCTTAACCACTGAATAGTGGTCAGTCCTTACTGTCTTGGGCAGCAGCACTTGTGTTCTGGTTGTGTATTGTTGCCATTTATACTGCTGTTGTGGCATTTGGGTGCAGGGCTCTTCCCTCCATGCCAAGAGACCCTCACAGAAGATACCCTCACAAAGTACATTGTACGGTGAGGAACCCTGAAGGGGTGGACTGTAGAGAAGGTGGAGTCAGTCAGTTTCCCTCACCCAGCTGTTCAGGCAACTAAGATAAGCAGTATTCCTATAACCTTGCACATGGGCCTGCATGTGCCAAATCACGATTTGTTATAAAATATCGCCGCACCCTGCTGGCTTTGTGTGCATTTGGTATATAAAGGAATTGGGACTTCCCTCAGCACAACATGCAGCTTGCTGTATTTCAAGGGGTGGATTGCTCACCCTTGAATAAAGGCATGTTAGAGATCCCCACGGCTCTGCAAATTTTCTTCCATCTGCTCAAATCCCATGTGAACCTGCCTGGCCTTGAAAGGCTGCAAGACACCATCTTATCATAAGTTTGGTGGCTTATCATTTCCCTAAATTCCACCCAAGTAGCCAGTGTGAGAAGGTTATCATCATTTGTAACCAAACAGTTTCTAGATCCCTCTGCTTCCCACCCATAGAGGCTGATGGGGCCCTGTAGGCTAGGAAATGCTTGACACTCTTCCTATAAAATCCTCCCAAATGGTCGGCTTTTCTCTTCCCAGTAATTTCCATTTCTGAATCCTTTTTAGAGTGAGTTCCTATAAATGGTTCCTCTCTCAGTGGTTCTTAAAGAAATTCAATCAGAAATCAGACAGTGGCTGTCAGGTTTGACAAGGTTCTATTGAGCCCCACATTGGGATCCTTGCAGCTCTGCTCACAGTGTTCTAACCTAACAGAACGTCCCCCAGACATCAACAGTACCCAACTTGACTTCCATCCATAGTCTGGCTGATTGTAAATCAACAGCTTGTGTGCTACCCCTTTGCTGCCTCCAGGGAAGTGGGACCCTTGGAGATGGGTGGGGTGGGATTTAATCTTTACTGAGTGGCCACTCTGTACTGGGCACTGCACTAGGGATTTTTTCTGTTGTTCAGTTGATTGTCACCGTGACCTTGTGAAGTAAATAATTTTTCCCATTTTACAGGGAGGAAACTGAAGCTGTGAGACATTTAGAAACATGCCCCTTTTCAAGACATGTACCTGGAATTACAATCCATGAATGTTGTCATGTCTTAATAGTCCAGTGAGTCACCCTTTTAACCAGAGCTACAGGGAGGTGAGAGAAGGCCTTGAAATATCACAAGGACAGGCAAAGCATCCAAATAATCATGGACTTCTATGGCCATGATGTGAATGAAAAAAATTAATGTTTCATTCCAGATTCCTAAGACATCCACTGTGTTTTTTTAAGAGAATAATTAACATGAAAAGACAAATCAATATATCTTTCTGGCCTTAGCACCCTCAGTTTCCTGCTGACCAAAGGTGCATTGCTCTCTCAGCATTTCTCTGGAAGTGTGGTTGGCTGCAGTGTGATATCAAGGGACCTGGATGTTTGATCTTGTGTTTTCCCAGCTGTGTGACCTTGGGAAAGTTCCTCATTCTCTCTGATCCTCAATTTCCACCCTGTAAAATTGTGATGATAATGACACAAGCTTTTTAAATGAGGGTTATTACCCATTTTGCAAGTGAGGAAACTGCAGCTCAGAGATATTTATTTATTCTTTCCAGAAACATTTATCAAGACTGAAATGATGGGACAGGCCATTTAATGATTATTAATAGGCATCATGCCTTTTAAAATGCTGGAGAAACATAGGCTCTCCTGGGGCACAGAACAGAATGACAAAAATTGGAGAGTACTCAGAACAACTCCCTACAAAGAAGAAAGGAACAGAAATCCATTTAGAGGAAAGAAAAACACCAAGAGGCCCTTACCTAGTTGAGGAGGGCAAATGGCTTCACTGACAGGGGCAATCCAGCATTCATTCCCTAATGACCATACATCAAGGGAGGTTTTGATCTGGAGTCTCTTCAAATTTGCTTGTTCAATATTGAAAAGTTGGTTCCAAGAGGTAAGACATTATTCAACTTCTCAAATCCATTAAGGGTCAGTGATGGGATGGCCAATTGATATTCTAACCTTTTAGAAGGGATCAAGACAAGGAGCACTAATTTTTTTGAACTTCATGGAATGTTACTGAATAGACATGATGAAGTGCCACCCATGTCCCCCTTCAGGAATGAATCACTGGCTCCTGCAATGCAAGGGTTGCCTCTGATAAATTCAGACTTACCTTCAATGTCATGTCACCTTCTGGAGGTGGCTGTATCCAGTGAGTGATCAATGTGGGGATGTAAAGGCCAGCTTCCCTCACCCCAACTAAGGCCAACTCTGAATGGCTAGCCCAACTCCAACTTCAGTGTGTCCCTTGGAGTAGCTTAAACCATCACTGGGATGTATCAGAGCTCACTTCCCTTTGTACAGTCTCCCTCCCTCCCTCCTTCCCTTCCTTCCTTTGCCAGTGTTGATATGAAGAGCACTCTGTAACACACACCTGGCATTGTGCTTTCTGGTATGCAACCTGCCACAGTTGTTAGAAGTTTCCTTATTAGCAGCCCTATAAATAAAACTACAATTGAGAGTTTACAAGCAGTAATACTAACAGATGTCTGCGATGCTTTATGCATTACAGTAATCTTAGCAATCTGGAAAAGTTGGCAGGTATGTGGAGACCAATGGCCTAGTCTGTTTTATTATCTCACAAATATGAGATGCCCAGCATGAATGGGTATCAGCAAAATACTCTTGCAGGCAATAATTATAAGATTTAGGATAATAATTGCAAATCTGTTTCATGGACCATGAGGGCTGTACCAGAAGTTAATAGATGTTCTGTTTTATAAAGTAGGAGTGATGTGCAGTCATATATTTTTGGAAAATCCTGGATTAATGTTCTTGACTATAGGACATACCTAGTCCTTCAATATGCTAATATACATGATTAACCTTGGATAAGTGGTTTCATGTGCACTAACTCCAAAATGTATTTGACTATAAATTACTTATTACCCTCTCTCCAGGCACTGGAGGCCTGTGAAAGATGGCATTGAAAATGCTAACTTAGATGAGGGGCCCATTAAATAGATATCTCTTCTATGGTTACTTTTTTTAAGATTTTATTTATTTCTTTTTTAGAGATAAAGAAAGGGAAGGAGAAAGAGAGATAGAGAAACGTCAGTGTGTGGTTGCCCTTCACGTGCCCCTAGCTGGGGACCTGGCCTGCAACCCTGACATGTACCCTGACTGGGAATCAAACTAGCGACCCTTTGGTTCACAGGCCTGCACTCAATGTACTGAGCTACACCAGCCAGGGCCTGGTTACTTTCTTTCTACTTACTTCTTCCCACTTTTAAGACAAAGGGCAAAGCATTTCATGTAGGCTCTGGAAGTGGCATTGGGGAAAATGCGGGACAGAAAGGCTGAATTCTCCTGAGCTTCCCTGGCAGCAGAGGTGCAGGCAGACGGGGTGGTACCTGTGGGAAGTGAGACTGCTTCTAAATTAGGGAGGTGAGGCCTGAGCTCAGCTGGGGGAAGGGGCAGGCAGAGGCCAGGGAGCATAAGGGAGGGCGGCAAGCTCAGGGGAGAGGAAAATGAATAGTTTGGGGCTTTCGGCAGAGCCAGGTAGATAATTTCAGAGATGCTGGCTTCTTGGTCAACCTCACTGAGGCTACTGAAGGCACTGATGCTTTCAAAAGAGCAAATGAGAAGAAAGATGAGCCTGGTCAGTTCTGTTTCAGCTGACTGTGGAGGCTGCTCGATGCTGCCCTCCAGGGCTTTGTGCTATTCCAGCTCACAGCCTTTGACAGGAGCGTTCCCTGAAACAAATTCAGGAACCAGCTCTGCTCTCTGGCCTAGCTGCATCCCTGAAAACAGAAATCCAGAGTTGGAGGACTGCCTGACTGTCTGATATTAGGGAAGAAAATACAAATCAACATTGAATAAAATTACCCTGCCTCATATTTACTTAGTGAATGCTCAATGATTTACACAAATAGAGAGATTAAAAATGTGGCTAATTCCAAAGTCTCATCAGGTGTTGGATTTATTTGCATTTGAAAATTAGGACTTCTGGCCAAAATAGAGGCATAGGTAGACACACTGTACCTCCTCGCATAACCAAAAGAAGGACAACAATTACTTTAAAAATAGAAAACAACCAGAGCAGACAGAAAATCAAACTGTATGGAAGTCCAACAACCAAGGAGTTAAAAAAGAAACATTCATCCATACCGGTAGAAGGGGTGGAGATAGGGAGCCAGGTGGAGAGGACTCGTGGCAAACTGGCAGCTGGAGGACCAGGAGAGTTGGCGGCTTGTGGACTGGGTGGCCCAACAATCATGTGCAGATAAACTGGGAGGAACAACTGGGGAATGAGCTGGACTGAGAAACTGAGGGTTACAGTATGGGGAAATAAAGCCTCAAAGCCTCTGACTGAAAACACCTATGGGAGTTGAGGTAGTGGGAGAAACTCCCAGCCTCACAGGAGAGTCTGTTGGAGAGACCCACAGGGTGCTAGAATGTACACAAACCGACCCTCCTGGGAATCAGCTCCAGAAGGGCACAAATTGATTGTGGGTAGTAAGGGAAGTGACTGAAAACTGGCAGAGAGCAGAGCAAGTGCCATTTTTCTCTCTAGGACACCTCTCCCACATACAGTGTCCAGTGTCACAACACAATGACCCGGGTTACCTACACTGGTGAACACCTAAGGCTCTACCTCTTACTATGTAACAGGCACACCAGGACAAAAAAAAAATGGCCCAAATGAAAGAACAGATCAAAGCTCCAGAAAAGATAGCCAACCTATCAGAGGCAGAGTTCAAAACACTGGTAATCAGGATGCTCACAGAAATGGTTGAGTATGGTTGTGAAATACAGGAAAAAGGGAAGGCTATGAAAAGTGAAATAAAGGAAAATGCGCAGGAAACCAACAGTGAAGGGAAGGAAACTTGGACTCAAATCAATGGCTTAGACTAGAAGGAAGAAAGTAACATTCAATCAGAACACGATGAAGAAAACAGAATTCAAAAAAGTGAGGAGAGGATTAGGAATTCTGGGACAACTTTAAACATTCCTACATCCAAATCATAGGACTGCCAGAAGGAGAAGAGGAGGAGCAAGAAATTGAAAACTTATTTCAAAGCACAATGAAGGAGAACTTTCCCAATCTGGCAAAGGAAATAGACTTTCAAGGAGTCTAGGAAGCTCAGAGAGTCCCAAAGAAGTTGGACTCAAGGAGGCACACACCAAGGCACATCATAATTACATTATCCAAGATTAAAGATAAGGGGAGAATCTTAAAAGCAGCAAGAGAAAAGGAGAGAGTTACATACAAAGGAGTTTCCATTAGACTAGGAGCTGATGTCTCAAAAGAAACCTTTCAGACAAGAAGGGGCTGGAAAGAAGTATTCCAAGTCTGAAGTGCAAGGACCTACATCCAAGATTACTCTATCCAGCAAAGCTATCATTTAGAATGGAAGAGCAGAAAAAGTGCTTCCCAGATAAGGTCAAGTTAAAGGAGTTCATCATCACCAAACCCTTATAATATGAAATGTTAAAAGGACTTATCTAAGAAAAAGAAGATAAAAAATATGAACAGTAAAATGACAACAAACTCACAGCTATTAATGACCAAACCTAAAACAAAAACAAACTAAACAATTAGAACAGGAACAGAACCACAGAAAAGGAGATCACATTAAGGGTTATCAGTGGGGGAGCAAAAGGATGAGAGAAGGGGAAAAGGTACAGGAGATAAGTAGCATAAATGGTAGGTAGAAAATAGATAGGGGGAAGTTAAGAATAGAATAGGAAATGTAGAAGCAAAATAACTTACATGTACGACCCATAGATATGAACTAGAGGTGGAGAAATGTGAGTGGGAGGGATTGTGCAGGGGGGAGGGGAATAAATGGGGAAAAACTGGACAACTGTAATAGTATAATCAATAAAATATATTTTTTAACAAAATTAGAATCTCACACTAAGTAGTTTAACTTGTGTGAAGGTGAGCCTGGGAGATAGCACTGCTCTTTCCTAAGTATATTTAGTTGGGTTCCCCCAGAAGTTGACCCTGAGACAAGAGCTTGAATGCAAGTAGTGCTTTGGGGAGGTGGTCCCAAGAGTACTGTTGGGGCTCTGGCCAGTGTGGCTTGGTGGTTGTAGTGTTGGACCTTAACCAAAAGGTTGCTGGTTCTATTCTGGGTCAGAGCATATACCTAGGTTGCAGGTTCCGACCTGAGCACCGGCATGTGTGACCTCCCAATCCAGATACCTATTATTCCTGGTCTTGTCCTGGTATGGATCCCCAATCTGGGTGTGTAGGGAGGTAACTGATTGATGCTTCTTTCACATTGTGGATGTTTCTCTCTTTTCCTTCCTCTATCTCTCTGAAACAGTGAATGACAATATCCTCCGGTGAGCATTATAAACAAAAACAAAAGTACTGTTGGGAAGTGGAGAGTGAAACAAGTAAAGGAAGGTAGCTGAGGAAGGATGTGTTATTGATCAGGTTCCCATTGTGGGCAACTGAGGCTCTATCTGCTTGGGGAGTTTGTGAGACCATGTAAAACATGACTCAGAGTGATCCTACCCAAATGGCAAGGAAACTGGGGTGATTAATCCTCTAAGACTAGTCATATCCTTCATTAGCTGAAGGATGCTCTTGAAAGCATTAACTCCTGGTAATTCTGGACTGTCCTGTGTGGGGTGGAGAGAATACTTTCAGGTGGAGAGTTGCCAATAGCTGCAGCAGAATGTGGTGAGGACTGGAAGGGTGAGTACTGATGACACCAACTGAACTGTATTTTGCTATGTGGACTCAGCAAATGAGAAAACTCCAGGCCCCAGTTCACTTGTGAAATGTTTGACAATAGAATCTAGCTGATAGGCTGTTGCGATGATTAAATTAAATGATGCTGTAAATAGAGCATGTTAGTGTTTTATTACTATGTAACAAACTACCCCAAAACTTAATGACTTAAAATCACATAATCATTTATTTTAGCTCACAGTATGTGTAAATAATTCAGATGGAGCTCAATTGGGGCAGCTTAATTTTGCTCCAGTATGTCTGGGGCCTCTGCTGAAAAACTTGAAGCCTGGAAGCTATAATCTTCTGAAAGTGTGACCAGGGCTGACATGTCCATTTCCACAATGTCTTGAACATGTGGCTGGCAAGCTGGTGCTGGCTTTTGATCAAAGTTCCTCTGCACATGGGCCTTTCCAAAATACCACTTGAGTGCCCTCACAGCACAGTAACTGGCTTCCTCCAGAGCAAGCTATTCAAGAGGCCAAGGCAAAAGTCTCAATGCCTGTTATGGTCTAAACTCAGAAGTCACACACTGTCCCTTCTTCACTATCCTATTGGTCACATGAGTCAGCTCTGGTCCGTGATGTGAAGGGGCTACTGAAAAGCATGGGTACCAGAAAGCAAGTACTATTAGGGACCGTCTTGGAGGCTGGTCACCAAACAAAGTGACAGGCATATAGAAAGCCCTCAGTAATGTCAGCTACTATTTTTATTCTAAGAACAAAAGAAAGGCTCTTGGTAAAGACTCTAGACAGGCAGGGAACCAAGAACCAATTCTCCCACCTGGTGTTTGTCCCACTGCCCCCAGTCACTTTTCTCTGAGGCAGACATCTTATTCTCTGCTTAATGTAAGGCCTCATCTCTAACCTTCACCCATGCCAGGCAGGTGATACTTGGCTTTAACAAGCACCTCAGCAGGCAAAGTAAGCAGAGGGTGTAGAGATATCCATAATGCTATAATTAAGAAGAAAAAGGTGCTAACTGCAGATCCAGAGCCCCAAATATCCTCCAAGGTGTAGTTTGGGTTGCACAGAGTCTATTAACTAGAATAACTTTGAAAGAAGGATTTGCCAGAGAGAAGCCAGCATCACCATAGATCACCTGCAGGCAGCCATGGGCTGACTGTTTATCCAAGCTCATTAGTTTTAAACTGAAAGCTCTGAGCCAAAGAGTCCAGCCTGAGTCTAAATTAATGATGAGTATAAATGGGGTCTGGCACTGCTTCCCTTACAGAGATGCAGACTTCTAATGATTTTTTCATGGTCTGCTTTTGGTGCCATTTTCTGTGCTGGATTCTCAGACCACAGAGGCCTTGATAACAAGGGTTCCTCACCATCAACACATGTGAAATGAAGGCGAGATGGATGAAGGATGAGACTATGGCTTTATTCTGTTTGTTTTAGTGTCACCACCCAGTGGACACCTTCCCAGTGTCTTCCCCATTCACAACAATCTACCCTAAAGGACATATTCAGATCCATAACATGTGGTCTCTCCCATGCCTATAGGTGATTGGTTTTCAATGGGCTCTTGACTCATCTTGGATCCATCAGAGTCCCTTCCCTGAAAGTTTTGAAGTACAACCCAGTGAGAGAGAGTCATTGTTCTGGAGTATGTGGACCTTTAATATACCCTCCTAGAAGTGGTGAGTGAGCATCTTTCACCTAGAAGCAGATCTTCTGAGGAGAGAGGGAAAGAAAGAAGCAGACACATAGGAGCACAGATGAGAGATAAAGAGATAATTTAGACTTTCTAAAGGCTAGTACTGATGCCTTTCTTACTTTACTTCTGAGTTTTCATGGAAACCCATATATCCTTGCAAATTCCCATTTTCTTCCTAAACTAGTACAAATTGGTTTTCTGTTACTTTTATAACAAAGGAGTTTGGTAAGTTATTATTTCTTGATTTTTAAAAATGTAATTGTAGTAATAAACAATTACACACACATGAACACACACAAAATGAGAGGTGCTTGTTTGTCCCCTCTCAAGGACTGTCCAAGCTTTGGGGCCCTGGAGCACTGTACCAGGGAAGAATGGTACAACCTTTGGCATACTCAATGCCTGAGGAAGGCAGGTCATTCTCCATGAAAGAAATGAGCCAGGAGAGAGAACCCCTTCAGAAGGAATGCCGTCTATCCAGCTGTATGATTTTTGGGGTCAGAGTATATGGGATCCCTGGGGCCAGATTTTTTCAATTTTTTTAAGAGAGGAGGGATGTTCAGACTTATGTAAAATTTATTTATTTGAAAATGTTACAAATTTAAAGAATTTTAAAAACACCCTGCACACCAAACAGGACATATCTGTGGGCACTGTCTAGCCAGCAGTCTTCAGCTTGAAACCTCTGCTCTAGGACCCTAAGGAAGATGGAATAGGACCATGTATAATCAGAGACTTAGGCTGAGCAGAAGGAGGTGTGGTCTGACTCAAGGAGACTGATGGGTTGGAGGGTCATAGTTCCCATTAAAGCTGGGAAGGGATTGCTACATTAAAAGTGGATCTAGGAAGGATGGACACTAAACACAATGGTCTGTACATATTGTCAAGGGCCCCTTGCTGCCAAGGCTGTGGTAGGTGGTGAAGATTCTTGGGAGGGGCATTTCTGTGGCCCACTCAGAAAGCAGTGTCTGTTAAGTGATGAAGAACCTGAATTTGACAGCAGGATCATAAAGCAGAAGAAGTGATCATAACATTCAGGAAACCCATTGACCAAGGACCAGATTCCTGCCCATTTCCTAAAGACGGGGTGAACCTGAGATTCTTCAACACAGAATGCAGATGAGTCCCAGTGATGCCTGGTAGAAAATCTCCAGCCAGGCAGGTAAGTGGGCGATTGAACTGTTGATTAAGAGAGTTTTAAGTTGATTAGAGAAACAAAGAAAGATGACATTTCTTAACCTGAGAATTGACATTGCTTACACTCACAACTAGTATGTCTAATAAAGATACCGCACTAAAACCTTCCTTTAGAGCTGTATCAGTTAGGGTCCTACTCTAGGTATCTAAAACAGAAGTAATTTGCTATGCAGACTCGATCCACAGGAGGTGGTAAAGGCTGAGAGAGCATTCAGGATTTAGAGAGGTAGCCCATCTCAAAAGCTGGAGGGACACCAAGAGGAGAGGTATGAGTGGAGTTCAGGCCTGAGATCACCTAGCAGAAGTTGAGACCCCAGCAGGTCTGCTGGCAGGAGCTGGAGCCACAAAGGGAGTGAGAAGAGAAGCAATGGGGATATGACCTGAGCAGAGTATAGGGTGAAATACCCTGGTTCCTTCCTCTCTCTCTCTTCCATGTCTCCACATGACTGAGTTTCAATGGAAATCAGCTGAAATGGGAGCCTGGAAATACAATCTATGAGTGCCAGCTTCCCTGAAACAGCACACAGAACATGGGAAGGGCAAGGCATGGACCTGGGGTAAAGAGGCTGAAGATGGACAGAGCATTGTAGACCACAGAGATCATAGACCATTTCAGAAGCATAAGTACACAATGCTGATTCATGATTCTGGGGCAGCTCCTCCTTCCTCCCTAGTTGCCCCCCAGTCTGAACTATCATCTATAGGTTGTGACCAGGAGGTGGACAGGTGGTGATGCCAATGAGAGGGAGGGGAAAAAAGAACAGTCATGGACACTCCAAAATTATAACTTGTATATCAGGAACTATCTTAGAAGCCTTGCACTGCTTACCTCATTTAGAGCAAGAGTTAGTTTTTGAGGACAATAATGAGTGATGTTGAGGTATGAACTTTCGGTTACCAAACAACAGAAGTTACAGGAAAGATGAGTTTCTTGATTTTACTGGCAATTTGCTTTCTTTAGGACCTAATCTGGAACCCAAATGATTTTTATTTTGGCAGTTATGGTCCTAAGCAACTTATCTAATCTTATCACCTATATCTATGACAAAGGACAAAGCTGTTGTGGTTTCAGAGGTATAATGTAGGGCTAAAAGAAGAACAGTCAGACATTTTAAAATGTGTCATACACATATAAATATGTTATATACCCCCTTGCCTCCCTATGCTCTCCCACAGAGCTTGAAATAGTAGATGGATAGTGGTTGACCATTTTAATTATAGGATATTGGTTTCTCCAAGTTCTTAGAGTTGAAGTACACTGATGATTGTTCATGTTATCAGTTGTGGTTGGAGTCCCTGGGGAACTGTGATGTATTGGTTTTGAGGCCTTTGCTTCAAATTCCTCTCTATAGACAGAGGTCTGAGTTAATTGTGCAGAACAGAGCGGGAATTGGAATTGGTATTAGTTTCAGCCAATCTTGTTTCCAACCACTCCCCTGACCCTCTTTCCTACTGGACCAATCTCTTAATGTAAACTTCACATTTTTCTCTGCAAATTTTATTTTCAAGACTCAGTCAGGATCCACATCTTCCATGGAATAGAACTTTCTCAACTTAACTCCATGACACAATAGCACAAATCTAGCTAGTACTTACCAATCTCATCATAAACAAGAGAGCTTTATCAAGTGACTAATACATAAAATGTATAGTACCAGGCATGGAAATGTTAAAATGATATAAGCAACATTCTCTATCTATCCATACTTGTGTTTACAATCTATTTGAGGAAATAGAACATTTATTCATTCATTCACTCATTCTGTAAACACTGAGTAATTACTAAGTATAGGCATAACACAAGCCAGGCAGTTAGAGGAGATACTATAAATCTATACATATAGACACTAAACATTAAGCAACAACAGGAGAACACACAAATGCTAAGTAACAAGTTAGATCATCATCCAGCAATACATTATAGTTAACAAAAGAGAAAGAGAGAACTGAGTCTGGAACCCAGCCCTACCACTTAAAACTATATGGACCCTGGGTCAGATTACTCAGGGTTGCAAAGCAGATTTGGGTAGATTTTGTTCTCTCCTTTGTGCCTGGCTGAGAAGGTGTGTGAACGTTCCATCAACTTAGAGGTAGAAGAGCCCTTCTGTACAATAATCCATTTGCTGAGGGGGCAGGTTTGAAATTTACCCTCCAAGAAGAGAAGCCTTTTTCTAATCCATACCATTAGAGCTGGCAGAGTCCTTCATTTAACCTCTCTGAGTCCTAGTTTCCTTATTTACAAAATGGGACTCAATGCTGATTAAATGAGATAACATGTGATTTATCATGAGTCTTCAGTTGCTAGGGAAGAGAACCCAAATTAAACTACAAAAGAAATAAAGGGACTGTGGTGTGTGTTGTTGGGAAGGACACAGCGGGAACCCCAGAAATAAAAGGAAAAGTTGCAGAGCCAGGACAAGTTCTCAGACTAGAAATGGGGTCTGTCAGTCAGGGTTCAGGAAACCAGGAGCACTTCAGGTAATTCAAGCAGAAAAGAAGTAAGTACAGGTATGAGGAGTGACAGGCTGGAAGAACAGAAGTCAGAGGCACAAATGAACTGTGGATTTCAAGGCTATTAAGAAGGCTATGATCCAGGGTTTAGGGAGCCTTAGTGACTGCCACCCCTGTTGCCATCACAACTGTTGCTCATGTCCCATGAATCTGGCCACCGTGTGGGAGTATGCTCAAGCAGCTCTATGGGGAAGCCTACTTCCAGCAGCCAGCACCATTGCTAGTTGTATGGGTTAGCCCCTAGCACGTGGGTCTTGCTTCTCCAGTAAAGCCTTCAGATGATTCTAGACCTTGGCCTTCAAGTCTTCTGTGCTTTGTCTAAATTCCTGGCCCTCAGAAACTGTGAAAGATAATAACTGATTATTGTTAAATTCAGGCATTAAGTTTTGGGGTTAATGTCATATAGCAATACATGAGCCAATAACTTAACTCCACCTCCATACCAGCATAAAAATTTTTGCATGGTTTTAATATGTATTGAGGTCTCTAGAAATGCAACTACCAAGTAAATCAAGGCATACTTGTACTTTTTTTTTTGTTTGAACCTTTCTCAAAAGTTGTTCTCCACTTGAAAAATAACATTACCAAAAGCAAGACCTCTCAAGGTATTTGACTAAAGCAAACACTGGTAACTCTATTTGCAGACCTGTGTCCACAGTGATTCTTCATAAATCTCAATATCTAACTGAACATTGCCTTACATTTCTTACATTTAAACTTTTCTGTAAGTTGCAAGCATATGACTACTCCATTGTGTCTCTTAATGAATCCATGCCTGAACACTTACATATTGAAATGAATATGATATTATAAATAGCAGTTCTTATATTTATCTATTATGTTAGAGTTGGGCTATTATACTTACTGTTTTAAATAATGTAAGTAGTTCATATTTTTAAAATAAATTTCATCCACATCTGGCCAAGATGGAGGTAGACACACTGTGCCTCCTTGCACAACCAAAAGAAGAAAAACAATTTAAAAACAAAAGAACAACCAGAACTGACAGAAAATCAAATTGTATGGAAGTCCGTCAATCAAGGAGTTAAAGAAGACATGGTCATCCAGACTGGTAGAAGGGGTGGAGACAGGCACATGGAGAGGACTTGCAGCAAAGTGGTGGGGGAAGACCGGGGCAGGCAAGGTAGCAGCTGGTGGATCCAGCCCTGTATTGTGGAGCAGGGCACCCAAGGCTGCAGCTGGCTGGCAAGACTGGTGAGCAGGTGGTCCCACATTCTCGTGCAAGTAAACCAGGAGGAACAATTGGGGAATGAGACAGACTGGAACTCAGAGCTCCAGTGTGGGGAAATAAAGCCTCAAACCACTGATTAAAAACACCTGTGGGGGTTGAGGCAGCAGTGGGAGAAATTTCCAGCCTCATAGGGCAGTTCACAGGAGAGACCCACAGGGTCCTAGAATGTATACAAGCCAACCCACTTTGGAATCAGTACCAGAAGGGCTGAATTTACTTGTGGGAAGTGGGGGAAGTGACTGAAAGCAAGCAGAGACCATAGCAAGTGCCATTGTTCCCTCTAGGACCCATTCCCCACTTACGACGGTGTCACAACAAAGTGACGTGGGTTACTCCAGCCTGGTGAACACCTAAGGCTCTGCCCCTCACTACATAACAGGCATGTCAAGACAAAAAAAAAAAAGGCCCAAATGAAAGAACAGATCAAAGCTCCAGAAAAAAATATAACTAAGAGATGAACAGATAACCAACCTATCAGTTGCACTGTTCAAAACACTGGTAATCAGGATGTGCACAGAATTGGTTGAATTTCATCGCAAATTAGATTAAAAAATGAAGGTTACACTAAGTGAAATAAAGGAAAATGTATAGGGAATCAATAGTGATGGGAAGGAAACTGGGGCTCAAATCAACGGTGTGGACCAGAAGGAAAAAAGAAACACCCAACCAGAAAAGAATAAGGAAACAAGAATTCAAAAAAATGAGGAGAGGCTTAGGAACTTCCAGGAAATCTTTAAACATTCCAACATCCAAATTATATGGGTACCAGGAGCAGAAGAGGATGAGCAACAAGTGGAAAAGTTATTTGAACAAATAATAAAGGAGAACTTCCCCATTCTGGCAAAAGAAATAGACTTGCAGGAAGTCCTGGAAGCTCAGACAGTCCCAAAGAAGTTGGACCCAAGAGGAACACACCAAGGCACATCATAATTACATTACCCAAAATTAAAATTAAGGAGAGAATCCTAGAGGCAGGAAGAGAAAAGGAGACAGTTACCTACAAAAGAGTTCCCATAAGACTGTCAGATGATTTCTCAAAAGAGACCTTACAGGCAAGGAGGGGCTGGAAAACAGTATTCCAAGTCATGAAAGGCAAGGACCTACATCCCAGATTGCTCTATCCAGCAAAGCTTTCACTTAGAATGGAAGGGCAGATAAAGTGCTTCTCAGATAAGGTCAAGTTAAAGGAGTTCATCTTCACCAAGCCCTTATTATATGAAATGTTAAAGAGATTTATCTAAGAAAAAGAAGATTAAAAATATGAACAGTAAAATGACAGCAAACTAACAATTATAACAACCACACCTAAAACATAAACAAAAGCAAACTAAGCAAACAACTAGAACAGAAATAGAACCACAGAAATGGAGATCATATGGAGGGTGATCAACAGGGAAGTGGGAGGGGGAGAGAGAGGGAAAAGGTACAGAGAATAAGTAGCATAGATGGTAGGTAGAATATAGACAGGGGGAGGATAAGAAAAGTATAGGAAATGTAGAAGCCAAAGAACTTATATGTACAACCCATGGACATGAAATAATGAGGGGGAATGTGGGTGGGAGAGGGTGTGCATGGTGGAGGGGAGTGAAGGGGTGGAAATGGAACAACTGTAATAGCATAATCAATAAAATATAGTTAAAAATTAATTTCATTCAGAATGATAAGGGGGCATTACAAAATATTTTTTAAGAAAAAGAAGGTGACTTTCAGACAACTGCTAGAGAATATTTTATTGACTTAGGAAATTAAGATCATTTGCTCTCCTGACCTTACTTACCCACTGTTTCCCTTGGTCTCATTATGTGAGCCAAGATGAGCCTTCACACTATTCTCCAAACAGGCTTGTTTTTCTCTTTCCTATGCTGTTTCCTTACTTTGAATATTCTTTTTTTCCTTCTGTATTTTAGAATTTGACTAATCCCTAATATAAATTCATTTAACAAACAATGACAGAGTGCCTCTGTGGGTCAGACCCTGAGTATGCATCATGGCTCTGGTAATCAATGACACACAGGTGCTGTGAGGTCTCCTGATCTATCTGGAAGATGAACTTGAGCAATGGCAGGAAAGTGACGACAGAAAATCCTGAATGACCATGCAGAGTTAGCACTGATCAGTTCATGTAGGAGAAAAACCTGTTTCAAGTTCTCCAAACTGTAGTGGTTTTAAAATAGGTTTCCTAGAGTAGAGAGGTCCTCATCTTGTCCTGGCTAGAATGCCACACTGTCCCAAAGCCTCTCCTCCTTCCAGCCTGAATAGGCCTCAAGTTTTGGAAGCTGCTCTATGTGCACAGGTCTTCTCTCTACAAACTAGGCTGTAGAGCTTTATAGTGAGGCCACTTTTCCCTCATCCCTGAAGTTTCCTTTTGCTGAGGCATTCTTGTGTTCTGGCTGGGAACATGCCAGGACTGGATCTGCTTTCTCTCTGTCTGCCATGTGCTGAAACCAGTGAATTGAGAGAGAACAGAGTCCTGGGATCTGGTCGCATCTAATGGAGGACACTCAAATGAGCACTGTGGGCTAGCAGAGCAATGGCCACTTCTGTCCCTGCCCTCAGCCCACCTGGCCAACAGCTTGACAGGGATTTGACTGCCTGTGGCCAGCATCCAGGCTGTCTATCATGGCCTTCATTCTTTTCACCCTGCTCAGTCCAGCATGTCCTGCGGTCCCTTCTCTTTGTGTTTCCTTCCTTACTGACCAGAGTTTGAAAACACACATGCTCGTGAACATACAATGCATTCACATGATACACCTATCACAGATGCACCCAAAACATGCTGCAAACAGAAGCAGTTTGGAGACGATGCTGCTGAATTTTCAAAACAAAATTGCGAGAAAGTGGGTTTTCTCAGAGAAGAAACAAGCAAAAGGAAGGTCCCTCTTCCTACTCCCTATTCTTTCCAGAGTGTCCTAGAATCAGGAGGGAGCCTGAGGGAATGGCTGTTTCTTGTCATTTGATGGCACACTGGAATCCTGTGACCTGGAGGGAGCTGAAGTGTTTGGGCCTTTGGGTGGGAAATAGAATCCCAGTTAGCCATCAGCAGACAGTCTGAAAATCCATCCTGGAAAAGGGACTGATGACAAATGGGTTTTATGATGAGGTTTCAGGGCAAGGCAGGCAGAGGGCAGAAGTGGCAGAAGTGAACCAGAGACTTAGTTCTAATGCAGATAGAAAATGATAAGCCTGATTTGTGCTTGCCATTGCTTAGAAGAAAAAAAGGTTCAGTTAACCCTGTGGTTCTCAATTGAGGGTAATTTTTGCCACTCCCCCAGGGGACATTTGGCAGAGTCTGGAGGCATATTTGATTGTCATAACTTGGCAAGGGGTCATGGGGGTGGTGTCACTTGCAACTAGTGAATGGAGGATGGGAACACTGCTCACTACAATCATTTTATGATTCCCCTGTCCTGCAATGGGTATCCAGGTTCAAATACCCAGGCCAAGGAACCCTAAGTTAACCCAGTCATAATTTTACGACCTGCCTACTCAGTGGGCAGTTTACCCACAGCTTCTATGATGAATTGAATTGTTTCCCAGGAAGTACTGAAGTTTGAAGATTCAGCTGCCTTGGAGAAAAGAAAAACTTGTTTCTTAGTTGCTAATGAATTGGCCATTACAGTTTATTGTTAAAAGATAAGACAGAAGTGCCTCTAAGAGAAAAGAGAGAAGTGTTTTCTCCAGAAATAATAGAAAAGAACAGTCTGGAAACAATCTGCAGAGCTTCAGCCATGAGGTGCTTGCCAAATTTGGATAACCACATGGCCAACAGGCTCAGAACTCATACATGCTCTTCTTTAAACTGGCTGAAATAACTTTTTCATCAGTTAATGAGTTAAGTAACAACTTAGACCTGTGTTCATTTTATGTGTATGAGCCGTGATTTTACCTTAAAAAAATTTTTTTCTTTAGCATGTCTAGCTTCGAGCACTTGACCCCACTCCTCCCAGCTTTTTCACTGCCTGACCAGTCTTGCCCTTTGGAGTCCTGCACATTTTTGGGAGACAACTTCTTCCAATTTCCTCATCAGAGTGTCCAACTTTTCAGCATCTCTGCACCACACTGGAAGAAGAGTTGTCTTGGGCCATACATTAAACACATTCTGACATGTAATCACACACAAAAAATCTCATAATGTTTTAAGTAAATTTACAATTTAGTGCTGGGCCACATGCACAGTCATCTTGGGCTGTATGCGGGCCCACGGACCACAGGTCTGACAACCCCGTTTTAGGAGATATTGTTAAATCTCTCAGAGTACTGAATTTTTGCTATTTCCTGAGTCCAGTGCCTCCCTGGTTCCTTGTGCAGAAGAGGCAGAGCAGCTGAGGGTCAAGTGCACAGGCTTTGGAGCCTGAATACCTGGTTTGTATCCAGGTCTACTACTTCCTAGCTGTGTGATGCCAAATGACTTTGTCTCTCTCAGGCCTGGTTTTTTTGTAAGTAGTAAGGCATGAGCAGAGCAAGGACAATGGGCCAGGTATGGAAGGTCACTAAGGCAAAAAGCTCTGGGTACCTAGCAATAGGTAAAACTGGGGAAAAAAGGACCTCACCCCCAGGGTACCCTTTCTTCCCCTAGCATATCACTGGTCAGGTGATTTAGATCCCCTGACCTTCCATATTGCTGGTCATGCAGTTTGGATCCTTCCCTGAGTTTCCCTTCTCTGGTGTGTTGCTAGTAATTCAGTTTAAATCCCCTTAGAATGGGGAATGAACAAGGGGTCAGAGAATAGCCCTTAAGCATTAAGCCCCCAGGACAATGAGGTTCTGACCCACATCAAGTACATGTAGGCCTCGGATGTGATTCAGCTCCAGGCCCAGAAAAGTGGCAAAACTGGCCAAGTGATGCCATCCACTTGTCATCAGGACATTGGAAAGTGGTGGACATCAGAACCAGCTGCAATGACTAATGACCCCTGCCCTAGTGCTGACCAATCAGTAGAGACCTAGAAGGCCCTGAAGTCCCTGAAAGGAAATACCTGGAAAGCTAATGAATATTCTATTGGGATCCACCCCTGAGACCTCCAGATAAATAACCTCAAGGCAGAGGACCCAGGGTGGCTCTCTCTTTGAAGTGCACCCATACTTTTCCCCACCACCTTTCTCAAGTTGCCTCTCTCTTTCCCCTAAGTACCAAGAGCCGTTCTTTTGCCTCTGTAACTTGTTTCCTGAGCCTGTTTTTTTTCTACAGCTCACTTCTTTTACCTCTGTGACTTTCTAGTTTGAATCTTGGCTCAGAATTCTTCCTTTGACAGGACTCAAGAACCAAAGTTGCTAAATCAAGGTTTGGTCTGATTCCACCGGTCTAACACTGGGTGCTGTTTTGCTGCCAACAGTTTCATCATTTGTGATTTGAATCATATTAATAGAAACTAACTGTACTGATAAAGTTGTAAGGGTTAAAATAGTAAAGATCTGTAATATACTCACCACAAGGTCTGGAATTGAATGTATGTCTAGTAACTGTTACTGGTATTATATTTTATTATGTCTGTGCTGGACATTTTCCATGTTTTGCCCTTGACCAGGAGGTTAACTTCCTTGTCCTCTGCTTTCTGGTTGAATTCTACCAATTCATCCCTTTTAGGTGATGACAGCATCCTTCAAATGTCACAGCTCCTGCCAGGAACCTCCAGATCTCCATAACTGTCCCTTCCCTGTTCCTTCAGGCCTTCAGGGTGATAATAGTTCCCTGTTACTAGCTCTGCATTCTGCATCTTTGCTGTGGTATCCCCATACCTGCCTACCCCTTTATAAATACAGAAGTCCCTCCATGTCTATAGGGGATACATTCTGAGACCCAGTGGATGCCTGAAAACATGGATAGTACTAAACTCTATATACACTATGTTTTTTTGCTATACATACATACCTATGACAAAGTTTAATTTATAAATTAGGCACAGTAAGAGATTGGCAACAATGACTAATAATAAAATAGGGCAATTATTGTAACATATACAATAAAAGTTATGTGAAAGTGGTGTCTCCCTCTCTTTTTAAATTGTATTTCATTGATTATGCTATTACAGTTATCCCAATTTTCCTCCTTTATCCCCTCCACCTAGCACCCCCCCACTCTCTCAAGCAATCCTCACACCTCTGTTTACATCCATCTAATCATACTGTACTTTCCTACTTACTTAAAGGAAGCATTTATGGCTTCTCTTTTGCCTATCTGAATTGTCATCATCCCTACTCTTGTGCTTTGAGGCCATTATTAAGTAAAATAAGGGCTATTTGAAAACAACTACTGAAATACCATGACAATCACTCTGATGACTGAGACAGCTATTAATTGAAAAACAGGCAGGGAGTATATATAGTGTGAATACACTGGACAAAAGGAAGATTCTTGTCCAGGCAGGATGGAGTGGGATGGTATGAGATTTCATCATGCTACTGAGAATTATTTACTTCTTCAATTTTTCATTTAATATTTTTGGATCATAGTTGACTGCGGGTAACTGCAACTGTGGAAAGAGAAACCACAGGGTTTCTACTACTGTAGTCCCTTTACTAAACCCTCTTCAAATTATACCCAGAATTCCATGCTGATTGACAGTTATTATCATTTTTAATACTCACTCCTGTGTTACCTGTTCCTGAGTGATCTCCTCTGAGCCTCACAGAAGCCGGGAGCTGGAACCTTTGCTCCTGCTTCACAACATAGCTGTAAGCCCTCAGCAATGCCTAACCAAGTCCTCCACTAGAGGGCAATATGCCTACTTGTGGCTATTCTGGAATACACAGGATGTCCAGAGGATGATGTAAAGATGGTGCCTGACCCAGGCACCCAGCCTCACAGTCAGAAGTTTCTCCTCTGTGCTTGCTGCCTGGTCTCTTCAGCTTCTCTCCCTCTACCCATTGTCTGGCTCTTTTTTAAACCTCATCTCTGGTGACTCTGCTCCATTTCAGAGCAAAGACAATGGTCTCTGTGGTAGGTCATTTGGGAGAGCTATAAATCCTGCACTTTCTCCAGAAAGAAAGCAATGTCATGTGTTACCCGTGTCTTGCTAGCTGCCTACCACCTGTGTGTGTTGTTTATTGAATAGTTTAGAATCAGTAAGGATACAAACAGCCATGTAATTTTCTCCAAATGCTGCTGTCAAGTGTGCTAATTTCTCTTAATGAAAATTCAGCAAATCCCATAGCTTTCTAGTCATGTTCAGGTTGTAAAAGTCCAGTCCAGCTAGTGTCAAGTTCCAAATTTCCATCTCATGCCTAAATTAACTCTAAAATAACTCTAATTCTAAAATAATGAATTCTTGTAGTGTCTAGAGGAAAAGAATTTCCTGAGACACATACAGGAGGAAGTGGCTCTGTGGTAAACTTTATTGATGATGTAAAATTAAGGGGTTTCCCTTCCTGACTTCCCAATGTCCCACTTCCATTCCACCATGGAAAAGGTCCAATCTTGTCTTCAGTAAGGCCAACACAAAAGCCAGTGTCCAGAGTTTCTGCTTCATGTTAAAGTACAGTCCTGTCCAGCATCTGGCTAGCTTAGTGTGTGCTTTCAGCTATAGTCCATTGCTGTGCTGTGGTATTCAGGCTCCTTCCTGGAGCATGTGTGTGGATTCCCCATGGCCATGGGCCATGAGCCATGAGGCTGCTAATGCCACATGGCTATGGAGAGAAGATGCACAAATGCATGGGGCAAGTGTGTTACTAGCTGGGTGAGAGAAAGAGAGAGAGAGAAAGAGAGTTTCTTTGTTTCCCTGGGACTGTATTAGCTTGGTCTTGGGTCAGACCAGGTGCCTCTTCAAAAGTACCAAATTTCCAAGCTTTTGTGGACTTTGGATGGGTTTTAACCCTCTAGTTAGATTGACAAGCCTCTATGGACCAGCAATTCCCTTTGCTCTTCTGAGCAATCCGGTGCTGGAGTGGGCAAAGGAGGAGTGTTAATCTCCTCGGTGGAACACAGTGCTGTAATTCCCTGGATAGTGAAAAGGTGTAGCATCCTGGTGAAGCAAACAAGGTTCTGCTTCCCAGTTTATTAAGCTCAGTGTCTACTCCCCTGTGCTCCCTTTCTTGATATCTAGCTAAACATTGATGGTAACATTTTCTCTTGGTTTGGGGATGAAGGGGTCTCCCTCTGTCTTCTATGGAGAGAGATGAGAAACACAGCACTGTTAGATCCTAGGTACCTACCAGTAAGAGATAACTTCAAACACCAGATGGGGAGCAGGGTGGAGGCTGCTGAAAGGTAGCAGACCAGTACATCTGCTTCTTACTAAGACCCCAGACATATCTGTCTGGTAACTCTTAGATGCTTTTTTGTCCTCAATGTTGGGTCCTCGTTGCTAATTTTGAGATTGAATAAATATACTTTTTCTCTTCCTATTTAGGTTGGAAATGAGCAATGATGGACATATAAAGCAAATGCAAGTCAAAATACCAATTTTATTTCTAATAAAGCTAGAATAAAAGATATATTTAGATCTGTCCAAAGCACTCACTAACACTGTACCCCAAAATCTAATGTATTTACTTAGCCCATCTCAGGCAGTACTGGGAAATTAGAGGCCTTTCTCCTGGATGGCAAGGATTTATTGCTAAGACCACTATATGGAGAAGAACAGACCTGAACACATAGTGGACACAGGCAGGTCCCCAAGGGGAAACAGTTCAGACAGGTGCTGGGCTACCAGGCCTGGTCTGTCTCAAGCTTGCCATTCAATTAATTCTTCCTCTTTTAAAGAATAAAAGAAGGGGAAGAAGGAAACCAAGATTCTCTTCATCTAAAACAACACATTAAAAAACCAATCAATCAAACAAAAACACAAGTAGAGAATACATATTTTTCCACAGCTAGCTCTTAGGAAACAAGTTAGTCCTGCTTAGTGTCCTGTTATATGCATCTTTGTTTGGCCACTGTGTTCTGTTGGATATCTGTGTTTTCTACTCCAGACACATCCCATCCTGACTCATCTGCTGTGTGCACCCTGTGAAGGGGGTTCCCATGCCCTTGGCATCTCAGTGGGTTTGGTCAATGGCAGGCACTAGCAGGAGAATGGAAGATGGGAGGAGAATAAGTTGGAGTGTATATTCCCTCAGTCCTCTTTGACAGGTTACTGAGGCTTGGCTGTGTCCCTCTAGTGAAGGCCACAGCTCCCACAAGGCAGCCATCTCCAGGGGCCACCTTCTCTGGGCACCTGAAACCATTGCCCATTTCACATCTACAAGAGGTAATAGCTCTGACTTAAACCCTGCCTTCAGCTTTGTAGAGTTCCTTCATCAAATGCTCCACAAGCTACCCTGTTTAAATATATCATCTGTTTCCTGTCAGAACCCTGACTTTCATACCTCTCTTTCTAAAAACTGTTTCACCACACCAGCTGATATGGACTGAATATTTGTGCCCTCTCAAATTCCTATGTTGAAATCTTAGTTCCCAGTGTAATAGTATTGGGAGGTGGGGCCCTTGGAAAGCAATTAGATCTTGAGGGTGGAACCCTCATGAATGAGATGAATGCCTTTTCAAAAGAAACCCCAGAGAGCTCTCTCGCCCCTTCTGTCATGTGAAAACACAGTGAGAAGGTGGTTGGCCATCTGTAAACCAAGAAATGGGCTCTGATTAGACAGTGAATCTGCCTGTGTCTACTCTTGAACTTCCCAGCCTCTGAAACTGTGAGGAATGCATGTTTGTTTTATAAGCCAATATATGGTAATTTTGCTAAAGCAGCGTGTAGAGTAAGACATGAGCTTCATCTCAAAGCCCTCAATCTGTCCTTATGCTTTAACTGGAGCCCTCCAGTTATTTCACACTCCTAAGATAGCAGTAGGAAGATTTTTGGTCAAAATGAGACTCAAGAATTCTTTTCTAAGAGGATATACTTCCATAACAGGTACAGGTAAGAGTTGACTCCAAATTTTGAAAAGTGAATGAGAAAAGGGTATGTAGCAGTTAACCATGAACTCTGAGGAGTCCAATAGCTTGAGCTTCATTTCTTATGTGGCCTTGGACAAGCTCTTTTCCTCTTAGTCTCTGTTTCCTCATCCATAAAGGTAACAATTATTGAAAAGATGGAGTGAGGTAATGCTTGGGTACATAACAAATGCTTGTAAACATTAGCAAAAACCAGCACACACAATTGTTACAGATGCCAGAGTGCACAGTCACTGGTATGAATGGAGGTGAAAGTGTTGCTGCAGCCCTACTTACCATGCCAAGGGTTACCTATGCATGCTGTCCTAGGCATCCGGAAACTCAGTAAATGGTGGAGTCATTAGTTCAAAGTGCCCCTTTGAAATATGGCCATAGTAAGTTGATACTAGAAGACTTATAGATAGAGGAATTACTTCTATCACCTTAGCTTAATCCTGGTCAAAGACACAACAGCAGAAAGGCAGTGACAAAAGTAGAGCTGCTCCTCAGTACCATTTTTATGCATGTGTTCAATGGGAAGAACCAGTGATTGTCAGAGTTCCAATGCAGTGGTCTGTGAGAACTGGGTGTCCCCAGAAGCTCTGCTACAAGTCCAGGTTGGCTTCTGAGACCAAGACTGATGGCTGAGCAACTTTAATCACCCAAGAAATGACTTAATGACCTGGGGGCATCTTGTTGCTATTTCAACATGGCATTTTCCCATTAAAATGACAATTACCTTGAACATTTCTGCACATCCATCAGCTGAAGGCTGCCAGATTGTCAAGCAATGCAGTTTGATGGCTTGAAGCAAACCAATCAGATCAAGGGATTTTCTATGGCAGTTCATGACTGTTGAGAGTGATGTAACAGCCCTTCCAGCCCATCTGCTAAAGAAGTGTGCACATGCACACACACTCTCCTAGGCAGAAAGTTCAGAATCTCTGGTTCCAAGTAACTAGAGAAGAGGGAGCGTTCGGGAGCTGAAATGAGCAAGAAAATCCAGATTTAAAAAAGAATCCCCTCCTCCCGCCCTGAAATGAAATTTTTCTGCATCTGAAAAGTGGAAAGCACAAGCCCAACAGAAAACAAATCTCATTGGAGAAACCAGTTGATTACCTCATCTGACTACCAGGAGGGAAGGTTGGCTTGCAAAATATCTACCTCTGTGCACAGCTTTTCTGTGCAACCAGGAAATTTGGCAATGCTGGCCTTGCTCTGTCAGGACTCCTCTGCCTTGCCCCACACATGACCTTATGTTTGGCTTCTTGGGGGTTTTGCTTCTGGAGGAAGTGTTTATGCAGGGATCATGCTGGAGTGCATAGAATTTCATTGGAAAGTGGTCATAGACCCTTTTGGTCCTTACTTTCTTGGAACTATATTTAAACTCCATTATAAATTTAAATGATTATGCAGTAGAAGATCTAGGGTTTTGTTTTATTTTGTTCTTATTAGATTCTCTCATAGAACAACAGTCTGGTGGTGTAGTTGAGAGCACAGATTACATAGATCTAGAATCTGAACTCAAAGTCAGGCCTACTACTTACCAGCCATGTGAACTTGTAGAAGTTATTTAGCCTCTCTGGACCTCAGTTTCCTCATCTGTAAAGTGGGAGTAATAGTGATACTGACCTCCCATTGTTGTGAGGATTAAAATGGTTAATATCTAAAAATTCCTTGGAACAGTATCTAACCCATTGTAAATACTCTAATAGAGAAAGTACTATTTCTTTGGTGTTTAAATTGTATCAAAATAGTAATTGCTTGAAAATAAATTTTAAAAAGGTTTCTCTATTTCAAAGTCTGTACTGTTTTCATAACTGAAGAATTTGCTGTACTGAAAAGGGTGATCCACTATCTGCAAAGGACTGGTGGTCACATCCCTCTAGCAGGCATGGTTGGTGCTGCTCCCAGGTGCCCATGGCCAGGCCAGAATACCCATCACTCAGATACTATAGTGCTGATTGCAGTGATTCACACCTGCAGCTGCTCTGAAAACTGGCCTGTGGTTGCCAGGTACTTGGATTCACAGATGCCTGGAAGGTTATACACTCTCATGTTTTTTTTGTCATTTCTCCTATCCAAACGCAGATTCTAAATTCCATTTCCTTTGAAGATGGGCAAACTTCATGATTCACTTCTAAGGAATTGGGTGATGTGGAAGTGATGCTGTTTGCCTTCCATTGTGGGTTGACTTATGTCCTCCCCAAAGATATGTTCATGTTCTAATCCCCAATACCTGGAATGTGACCTTATTTGGAAATAAGGTCTTTGCAAATGTAATCAAGTGAAGATGAGATAATACTAGATTAGGGTGGTATTCTTACAAGGAGAGACATAGAGACCCAGACTCAGACACACACTGGAGCATGTCATGTGCAGATGGAAGCAGAGATTGGAGTGACGCAGCTACAAGCAAGGAATGCCAAGGGCTTGGGTAGCACCAGAAGCCAGACAGAGGCAAGGAAGTTATCATCTCTGGAGCCTTCAGAAGGAGTGTGTCCTTGCCAACACCTTTATTCCACACTTCTAACCTCCAGAACTGTAAGAGAGCAAATTTATATCACTTTAAGCCACCTGTGGCACTTCGTTACAGCAGCCACCAGAAACTAATCACCTCCAAAGTGAGTTTGTCAGAAATGATAAAGTTTGGCCTTGGCCTTCATTTTCTGTCTTGTTTTCTGTCTCTTTCTCTCAGGACATGTGCCTTTGAAGTCTTAACCCTGAAGCTATCATGCTGGAGAGTCTGTATGGAGACACCACCCAAGTAGAGACAGCTGGGAAGCCTCAGCCAGTCAAGTTTTCTCAGGCCAAGAACCAGACTTGTGAGAGAAGATTTTGAGATGACCTAAGTGCCAACAACCATTTCCTGCAACCTCATGAGAGACCCTGAGTGGAACAGCCCAGCCCAGCCCAGCTCAACCACTACCAAATTGGTGATCCGTGGAGATAATAATATCTAATGAATGTCCTTAGGTCATGCATATAAGTTCTTTGGTTTCTCCATTTTCTATATTGTTCTTAACACTCCCCTTTCTATTTCATACCTACCAATTACGCTTCTTATTCCCTGTATCTTTTCCTCCATTCTCCTTCTTCCCCCTCCCAGCCAGTAACCCTCCATATTATCTCCATATTTATGATTCTGTTCCTGTTCTAGTTGTTTACTTTGTTTTTGTTTTGTTTTTTTTAGATTCAGTTGTTGATAGTTGTGAGTTTGTTGTCATTTTATGGTTCACAGTTTTGATCTTCTTTTTCTTAAATAAGTCCCTTTAACATTTCATATAATAAGGGCTTGGTAATGATGAACTCTTTTAGCTTTACCTTGTTAGGGAAGCACTTTATCTGCCCTTCAATTCTAAATGATAGCTTTGCTGGATAGAGTAATCTTGGTTGTAGGCCCTTGCTTTTCATCACTTTGAATACTTCTTGCCAGTCCCTTCTAGTCTGCAAAGATTCTTATGAGAAATCAGGTGATAGTCTTGTGGGAACTCCTTCATAGGTAACTCTCTGCTTTTCTCTTGCTGCTTTTAAGATTCTCTCTTTATCTTTAACCTTTGGCACTTTATGATGTGTCTTGGTGTGGTCCTCTTTGGGTCCAACTTGTTTGGGACTTTCTGTGCTTCCTGGATTTGTATGTCTACTTCCTTCACTACATTAGTGGAGCTTTCTTTCATTATTTTTTCAAATAAGTTTTCAATTTCTTGTTCTCCCTCTTCTTCTTCTGGCATCCTATGATTCAGATATTAGCACTTTTGGAGATGTCCCAGAGTCTTCTTATTCTCTACTTGTTTTTTTTTTTTTGAATTATTGTTTCTTCATTCTGTTCTGTTTGACTGCTTATTTCTTCTTTATATTCCAAATTGTTGATTTGAGCCCCAGATTCCTTCCCTTCATTGTTGGTTCCCTGTGGATTTTTCATTACTTCACTTACTGTAGCTTTCATTTATTTCTTTATGCTTTTGCCTTACTCTATGAGTTCTCTGAGCACCCTTATTACCAGTGTTTTGAACTCTACATCTGATGGGTTGGCTATCTCCATTTCATTTAATTCTTTTTCTGGGATTCTGTTCTGTTCTTTCATTTGGGCCATATTTCTTTATCTCCTCAATTTGGCAGCTTCCCTGTGTTTATTTCTGTGTATTAGGGAGAGCTGCTTTGACTCCCTCTCTTGACACACCTGTTAAGTTTTATGGGGCAGAGCCTTTGGTAATTGCCAGGGTGGGACAACTGGCTTCACTGCTTTGTGGCTCTGTATGTGGGGGAGGGGTCAGAGAGGGAACAGTGCCATTGCAGGGCTGCTAGATGCTTTGTTGGCACTTTCCCCATTTCTAGTCACTTCACCCACTTCCTGTATATGGCTGGCACCCTCTAGCTGTTGTCCTGGTGTTGGTTCCCTGACTGGGTGGGTTTGTGTACATTTTAGGACCATGTGAGCCCTTTAAATGGACTCTCCCGAGGAACTGGCAGTTTCTTCCACCACCCCAACAGCCACTGGTTTTTACAGCCAGAAATTATGAGGCTTTATTTTTCTGGTGCTGGAACCTGCATGGTCTGGCCTGGGGCTGAGATGGCTCACTCTCCAGGTATCCTTCCCAATTTTTAGCTCCCACATGTAAATGTGGGACAGCCCATATTGCTGGCTGCTGATGCTGCCTCACTGCTGCCATGTCACATTCTCTCTGCCCTGGTTCCTTGTCTCCACCTCACCTACCTGTCTGGATGAACATGGCTTCTTTATATCCTTAGTTGTCAGACTTCCATACAGTTCAATTTTCTGGCAGTTCTGGGTGTTTTCTGTTTTGAGGTTAGTTCTTATGTTTGTACAAGGAGGTGAAGCATGTCTACCTATACCTTCATCTTGACTGGAAGTCCAATTTGTTGCCATTTTAATGTTTGTAGTTTTGATCTTCTTTTTCTTAAATAAGTCCATTAACATCTTTTTTAAAAAGATTTTATTTATTTATTTTCAGAGAGAGAGGAAGGGAGAGAGAAGCAGAGGAAGAGAAACCTCAATGCACAAGAGAAACATCAATTGGTTGCCTCTCACACCCCCAACCAGGGTCATGGCCTACAACCCAGACATGTGCCCTAACTGGAAGTTGAACCAGTTACCTTTCCAGTTTACAGGCCAGCATTCAATCCACTGAGCCACACCAGCAGGGCCCCTCTAACATTTTATGTAATAAGGGCTTGGTGATGATGAAATCCCTTAGCTTTACCTTGTCTGGGAAGCACTTTATCTGTCCTTCAATTCTAAATGATAGCATTGCTGGCTAGAGTATTCTTAGTGGTAGGCCCTTGCTTTTCATCACTTTGAATACTTCTTGTCAGTTTTTTCTTGCCTGCAAAATTTTTTGTGAGAAATCAGCTGATAGTCTTATGGGAACTCCTTCATAGGTAACTCTCTGCTTTTCTCTTGCTGCTTTTAAGATTCTCTCTTTAACCTTTAGCATTTTAATTATGATATGTCTTGATATGGTCCTCTTCGGGTCCAACTTGTTTGGGACTTTCTGTGCTTCCTGGATTTGTATGTCTATTTCCTTCACTAAATTAGGGAAGTATTTTTTTCCTTATTTTTTCAAATAAGTTTTCAATTTCTTGTTCTTCCTCTTCCCCTTATGTCATCCCTATGATTTGGATGTTGGTATGTTTAGAGATGTCCCAGAGGCTCTTTATACTATCCTTATTTTTTTTTTTGAGTTCTTGCTTCTTGTTGCTGTTCTGGATGAATGCTTATTTCTTCTTTATGTTCCAAGTCATTGATTTGAATCTCAGCATCATCACTTCTATTGTTGATTCTGTGTGGATTTTTTTTTAAATTTCACTTATGTAACCTTTATTTCTTCCTGAGTTTTTTTAATGCTGTTGCCATACTCTATGAGTTATTTGAACATCCTGATAGCCAGTGTTTTGAACTCTGCATCTGTTATGTTGGTTATCTCCATTTTGTTTAGTTATTTTTCTGGGGGTTTGTTCTATTCTTTCATTTGGACATTTCTTTGTCTCTTCATTTTGGCAGACTCCTTGTGTTTGTTTCTGTGTGTTAGGTAGAGCTGCTTTGATTCCCTGTCTTAGTAGTGTGACCCATTGTAGAAAAGGCACCTGTAAATTGTGTGGGATGGAGCCTTAGGTAATTGCCAGGGCAGAGCAACTGGCTTCACTGCTTTGTGGCTCTGTTTGGTTGGAGGGCTCAGAGATGGGGCAATGCTACTACCTGGCCTCTGGAGGTTTGCCTGGCACTCATCCTGTTTCCTGTCACTTCTCCTATTCCCCTATGCAACTGGTACTCTTCCAGCTCTTGCCCTGGTGCTGAATCCTAAGTGGGTGGGTCTGCATAAGTTCTAATTCCCTGTGGGCCCTTTAAGCAGTCTCCTGAATATGTGGCAGTTTCTTCCATTGTCCCAACCCCCACTGGTTTTTACAGCTAGAAATATGGGAATATATCTTCCCGGTGCTGGCCTCCTGGGCTCTGTGGTCTGGCCTGAAGATGGGATCCTTCATTCCTGAGGTATCCCTTCCAATTTTTAACTACCACATGTGAATGTGGGACCAACCACCCGTTCTGTTGCCTCTCAATGCCACACTGGGCCTCTGTGCCTTTCTGCCTCTTCTACTTGTCTGGATGAATGTAGCTTCTGTAATCCTTGGTTGTTGGACTTCCACACAGTTCAATTTCCTGATGGTTCTGGGTATTATTTGTTTTGAGGTCTGGTTGTAATTTTTTTTTGTAGATGTACAAGGAGATAAAATGTGTTTACTTATGCCTCCATCTTGACCAGAAGTCTTTAAAATTTATGTTTATTTTTAACTGTGGTAAGAAATACAACATAAAATATATCATATTAGTAACTTTAAGTGTACAGGTCAATGGTATTAATTTTATTCACTTTGTTGTGCAAAAATCTTTAGAACTTTTTCATGTTGCAAAACCTATTAAACAACAGCTTCCCATTTCACTTTCTCCTGTTTCTAGACACCATCATTCTATTCTATTCTATTCTACTCTTCAGGTAGAGTAGTTCATACCTGACTACTCTAGATACCTCATATGAGTGGAATTGAACAGTATTTTCTTTTTTTGTGCCTGGGTTATTTCACTTAGCATAGTGCCTTCCAATTTGTGATAAGCTCCATGTTGTGATAAACTTCCTTCTTTTTTTATCCTTACCCAAGAATATGTTTATTGACTTGAGAGAGAGAAACATCAGTGTGAGAGAGAAGCACTGATTGGTTGCCTTCTGTACACAACCTTAGTGGGGATCAAACCCACAACCTAGGTATGTGTCCTGATTGGGGATCGAATCTGCAACTTTTTGGTGTATGGGATGACATTCCAACAAACTGAGCCATGCAGTCAGGGCTAAACCTCTTTTTTAAAGGCTGAATAATATTCCATTGTATGTAAATAACTGCATTTTTTTATCTATCTATCCATGGATAGATAGTTTTTGGCTGTGGTGAATAATGCTGCTATGAACATGGGTGTGCAAATAGATTACTGTTGGCTAAGCTACCAAGTCTGGAGGGACATGTTAATTAATAATATATACCTCAAGTGTGGCAAGCATGTTGTATACTGGCCAAGCCTGCTTGCCTCTGGGGAGTGCCACCTCTGTGGTACAATTCATGTTGCAGAGCTTCCCATGGAATCATGTGTGGGCCAGGCATCTCTTGAACCACATTTGCTGGCTTCCCTTGCCCCCCTCACAAGTTTCTTTTGAAAGCAAACCCTCTGTATGCCTCTTGTTTCAAACTCCCCACTTAGGCTCTGCTGTAGGGCACTACTCTAAGGCTGTTGAGGCCATATGGCTAGGTGCTAAGTCATCATGGATGCTTGCAGGGGTCTTACTGTGATCTTGTAGCATTGCATACACTGTGATGGTTCTTGGTCATTTAAATACTTTGGTGTGTGTAGTAGTCAGGGTTTTCCAAAGAAACAGAATTAGCTCACATGCTTACAGAAACCAAGAAGTTCCATGATCTGCTGTCTGCAAGCTGGAGACCCAGGAGAGCTGGTGGTGTAGTTTCAGTCTGAGTCAGAACAGGGATTGCTGATGGTGTGAGTCCCATTGTGAGTACAGGAAAAGATCAATGTGTCAGCTCAGCAGTCAGCCAGAGACACAAAATTCTTTCTTTTGCTTCCTTTCTGTTCTATTCAGGCTTCCAGTAGATTGGATAAAGGCCACCGACACACATTGAGAAGGACTATCTGCTTTACTCAGTTTGCCAATTCAAATGCAAATCTCATCCAGAAATAACCTCACAGCCCTGACTTGTGTAGCTTAGTGGGTTAGGTATTGTCCCAGTTAACTGGTCACTGGTTCAATTCCCAGTCAGGGCACAGGCCTGGGTTGTGGGCCAGGCCCCATTTGAGGGCATGCAAGAGGTAACCAATCAATGTTTCTCTTTCTCTCTCCCTCCCTTCTCTTTTCTCTAAAAATAAATAAATAGAATATTTTTAAAAAATGAAAAAACAATCTCACAGATACACCCACATTATGTTTAACCAAGTATCTGGGCACCCAATGATCCAGTCAACTAGACACATAAAATTAATCATCAGAGTAAGGTAATCACTTTGTTAAACATTGAGTAGCAATTGTATAACTAGATATTTTGAAACTAAAATGCTCTTTTCATGACCACTGTATTCTTTTGGAGTTAAGATACCTAAACGCTGGCAGTGGTGGTAAACTGGAGCAGATCGGTCAATTGTAGCACTTCCCTCTTTATGGGGTATCTCTCCATGGATTCTCTCTGTGTCCTGAAATTGTGCTGGGAGGTGTGCAGGGAGAGTCACTTTGTCTTATAGATGAGGAAAGTGAGCTTCACAAATATTAGTGAAGTGATCCAATAAATGACAGAGGTAGCACAAGAACAGGCCTAGTGTTTCAATGTCTCCTGTGGACTCCCTACTTCTACCCTAATCCCCTATAACCCAGTCCCCACAGAATGGACCCAGCAATACTTCAAAAATGCAAATCAGACTGTATTGCTCTTCTTGACACTGCAAAATGGCTTATTATTACATTTAGAATAAAACACAAACTTGACACGATGATAGTGAAGGCTTGGCCTCAGATTTGGCTCCTCTTCCCAGGGCTTGCTCATGAAGCTCTGGCCACATTGACCTTGGGGAGGGTCCTGCATGCATCAAGTTCCTCAGAGCTTCTTGCTGTCACCTCTTCCTGCAGCAATCAGCTTTGTCTCTCTAAGTTGCTGCCAGCCAGACACAGTTACTCTGTAAAATATGTCCTCAAATTCTTTGACACTTCTTTCTGCAAAAAGTAGGGCCTACTTATCTTCCCTTTGAGTGTGTTCTGGTCTAATTGACCTACTCATAACAAATAGAATATGCAGAAGTGATGATATGTGACTTTCAAGGCTAGTCCATAGAAGATGTTGCAGATTTCTCCTTGTTCTATACCATGATGTGAGGGTGCTCAAACCTCCCTGATGGGAGGCGAGGGCTGAGGGCTCCTGCCAATAGCCACAGCAGTGAATGAGACAGTATGATGATTTCACAATGTGTCAACTTGCCTAGGTTGAACTACTATTCACCTTTTTGTATATTTCTAGATATGGTGGGCCACAAGGGAAACACTCAGAGATTTGGAGAGTAGAGGTGGGCAGCAGCAATTTTGTACCACATACACTTTGTTGTTGGTCTGCTGACTCCCCTTGTTGATGTGAAGCAGGGGCTGGGCCAGGTGAGTGTGTTCAGATCTAGCTTGAAGAGCCCTGGCACTGTAAGATGCCCTCATCATCAAGAATGAACACCAGTTTTTGTCTGTCCTTGTGGGCATTCAGCCTACTTGTAATGTTTCTGTCTTGAGTACTGCTCTTTGATCTCAAGCTCTAGCATCAGATGTGGAGACAGCCTTATAAGCAGCCCCACCTCCCTGATACATTCCTTCCTGCAGGCTCTGTTTTTCTGGTCATGCTGTGTCTGATGCAGTATACCGATGCAGATGCAAGATCCCCAGTCCCAGGCAGGCCTCCCATAATTGTAGCTCCAGCCAGAACTGTAGCTCCAGCCAGCGTCTTGATTAAAACTCCTTGAGAAACTCTGAGCCAGAACCACCAAACTAAGCTACTCTCAAATTCCTGACCCAAGAAAACAGAGGAATAACAAGTGTTTATTTTTTAAGCACTAGTGTTAGGATAATATTTTATACAGTAATAGATGGACTACTATGTTCCTTCACAGATGCCCACCTGAGTGATACACCTGTGCCATTGCTTTGTTTTGGATTGTAGAACACCATTTATTTTTTCAGAACATTTATCACATTATGCAACTACTTTATGGATTTATATGAGTATATTTATTTGTTCATCTAGCTTCCCCAATAGAATGTGAACCTCATGAGGGCAGGTACCTTCTCTGTTTCACCATCTATATCCCCAGCACCTAGCCAGTCTAACTACACCTCTCATTAGCTATGAGACCTTGGAAAATTGTTCTCTGCACCTCAGTTTTCTCAGCTATCAAATAGGATTGTGATAATAATTTCTATCTTGTTGGGTTGTTGTGAGCCTAAAATGAGTTAATACTTATAAGGTGTTTCAAACATTATAACATGTAAACATTCAGGAAGTGTACACTGCTAGTATTCTTAATATTATGGTAGAAACTAATAAATATCTACTGAGAGACTAAATGAGTGTAAGCTGCTAGTACTTTCAATATTATGGTAGAAACTCAATAAGTATCTACTGAGAGACTAAATGAGGGAATTCATTGATCTCTTTGTCCCATTATCTTAAGTATTCAAGATAAACTAAAAAAGTCCCAAAGGCCTCTAGACAGCTAAAACAATATCCCAAAGGCTAGAAGCAAAGCCCATCAAATTAACTTATAGACAAGCTTTTAGGCCATTACTCACAACCTAATTATTTAATAGTCTTAGAAGATATTTATTAGTCACGTAACATATGCAAAGCATTGTGCCAGGTGCTGGGGGAGAGAACAGAGTCACAAAGGCAAATGAAGCTCATTACCTTTCCTCAAAAGAGCATGGTGTCTAGAGAGGGAGAGAGATATAAGAGCCAACAATCACACAATTACCAGAGGTTGAGCAAGGCAAGGGGGTGGAGCAGAGTGATGCTGACTATCAAGGTGGTCATATGCAATTAGTCACAATTACAACATGTATGACAAGCTTAGTTATCTGGTTTCCTATTCCAAAATGGATTAGAAACAGCATATTAAAAGAGGAAAAAGGACGAGGCTATTGCTAAAGACAGGTATGATGGCAAGGGCAAAAAAGTGATAACGTAAATAAAGAATCATAATTTTTTTAAAACATTGAAACAACTAAACTATAGGATGGCCATCACTCATAACTGTCAGAAATTGAATTGAAGAGAGGTCTGACAACTATAAAATTAAAGAAACCACATCCATCCAGAATGGTAAGAGGGTCAGAGATGCAGAGATAATGGAAAGGGCTATTTGTACATCCACATGTGATGAATAAAAATTCAGGAGGGATATCTTGGGAGTAAGGAATCCCAGCCCCACAACAGGCCTCCAGCTCAGGGTTCTGGTTCCCGGAAGGTAAAACCCTACAAATTCTGGCTGCAAAAACAAACAGGGATTGAATTAGTGGAAGAAACTGCTAGATTTCCAAGCAGTGGCTCTTAAAGAACCCACACACAGACTTACTCAGACTCACTCCCTCTGAGTTCCAGCACTAGGGTAGCAACTTGAAAGGCACCAGTGGCATATGAGGAGGAACCAATGTATCTGGCATCAAAGCAAGAGCTAGGGGGACAGCTTTTGCCCAGACAGAATGGGGGGCAGAAGCTGGTTTTCCTTTTCTGAATCTTCCTTCCACAGAGCCACACAACCGACAGGTAGAAGAGTGCCATATCTGATACTCCATTAACCTGACTAACACTGTTTGCCCCACCCTGGTGATTTCCTGAGGCTCTGTCCCACCCAAATTACAAGCCCACCCAAGCTGTTAGCAGTGGCTTTTCTACATGAATGGCTGGTCATGATTCATACTTCACAATCTCCTAAGTCCTCTCAAACCAGCAACAGCTGGCCTCAGCCAGTCCCCAGTCCCTGTACCTCTTGATAAGTGGCCCAAGGCCTGACACTAGCAGCAACCAGCATAGGTTCATAGGCTGGCTTCACCTGGGAAACTCCAAGCCCAGCACAAGTAGCAGCCATCTGTAGATTACTTTATAGCTCATACAGGATGGCCCTAGGCAGACCACAGTTGGTGGCTGACCTTGGCCTGCACCACACAGGAAAACTCAGAGTCTATGCACTCAGTGGATAGCTACAGACCACATCAGAACACCATCACCTTGACCCCATACAGCTGATCCTCCATAGAGAGTGGAGGTTTGTGGTTAGTGGTTACAGCCAATCCTTGCAGCTAACTGGCCTGGGTAAATCTCTCCCATTGACCTACCAACAGCAATCAAGGCTCAACTACAAGAGGGGGACATACTCAGCCCACACAGAGGGCACACCTTGAGAACCCAGCCAGGGTGATAGGGGAGCCTATGCCATTAGACTCCACAGGACACCTATTACATTAGGCAATACTACCAAGACAGCAGTCATAGCAGTTCTACCTAATACATAGAAACAAACACAAGAGGCTACCAAGATGAGGAGACAAAGAAACATCACCCAAATGAAAGAACAGATCAAAACTCCAGAAAAAGAACTAAGTAAAATGTACATAAGCAATCTATCAGATGCAGAGTTCAAAACACTGGTTGTAAGGATGCTTAAGGATATTAGTGAGGACTTCAACCATAAAAAAGTTCTAGTCAGAAATGAAGGATAATTGAAATAAAGAACAATTTACAGGGACTCAAGAGTAGAGTGGATGAAGCTGCAAATCAACTCAGTGATTTGAAAAATAAGGAAGCAAAAAAAAATGAAGACAGTGTAAGGAACCTTTGGGACAACTACAAGTATTCCAACATTTGCATCATAGGGGTGCCAGAAGGAGTAGAGAAAGAGCAAGAAATTGCAAATCTATTTAAAAAATAATGAACTTCCCTAACTTGGTGAAGGAAATAGACACACAAGTCCAGGAAACACAGAGTCCCAAACCAGATGGATGCATAGATGAACACTCCAAGACACATCATAATTAAAAGCCAAAGGTTAAAGGTAAAGAGAGAATCTTAAAAGCATCAAAATAAAAGCAGTTAGTTACTTACAGGGTAGTTCTCATATGACTGTCAGTAGATTTCTCAAAAGAAACTTTGTAGGCTAGAAGGGATTGGCAAAAAATACTCAAAGTCATGAAAAGTGGGGACCTATAGCAAAGATTGCTCTACCCAGCAAAACTATCATTTAGAATCAAAAGGCACATAACGTGGGGACTTCTGGCCAAAACGGAGGTGTAGGTAGATACATTGTGCCTCGTCACACAACCAGAAGAAGGAAAACAACAAATTTCAAAACAAAGACCAACCAGAACTGTCAGAAAATTGAACTGAATGTAAGTCAGATAACCAAGGAGTTAAAGAAGAAACATTTATCCAGACTGCTAGAAGGGGTGGATACAGGCAGCTGGGGTGGAGACGATGTGCAGCAAGGTGGTGGCTGGTGGACCAGGTGGTCCCAGATTTGCATTTGGATAAACAGAGAGGAAAAACTGGGGAGTTAGACAGACTACATAATCCAGAGTTCCAGTGCAGGGATATAAAGCCTCAAAACCTCTGACTGAAAAAAACCCGTGGGGGTGGTGGTGTTGAAAGAAAGTCCCAGCCTCACAGGAGAGTTCATTGGACAGACCCAGAGGGTCATAGAATGTATACAAACCCACCCGCCTGGGAATCACTACCAGAAGGGCACAATTTCCTTGTGAGTAGTGAGGTAAGTGTCTAAAAGTAAGCCAAGAGCCTAGCAAACAGCACTGTTCCCTTTCACACCCCTCCCCTACATACAGCGCCACAATGCAGACATGGGTTGCTCCACCCTGGCAGATTCCTAAGGCTCTGCCCGTTACTACTACATAACAGGTGTGCAGAGAC